>NJDC01001607.1:19937-47399 GCA_002245475.1 Calephelis virginiensis
TTGTGGAATCAGTTACCGAGGGCGGTATTCCCAAACAATTATGACTTAGGGACCTTCAAGAAAAGAGCGTACTCATTCCTTAAAGGTTGGTAACGCATCTGTGATACTCCTGGTGTTGTAGATGCCCGTGGGCGGCGGTGAACAATTTCCGTCAGGTGACCCACTTGCTCGTTTGCCTCCTCTACTAAATATAATATTTAGTGTTCAAAACAAGTATAAACGATCTACATATTGTGCAGTTTCACAGTCATGTAAAATACTTTTTAAGTCATAGTCTATATTTATCAACAGCATGTTTATTTGTAAAAAACATCGTCGTTTTTTTCAAGCCAATGTTGAAGTGCTAAATTTTGATTTTAGAAATAGTGAGAAACTCTATGTACCTAACCAAAAACTTAACATTCACAAAAACAAGTTTATTGCATGTCCATTTGTACAAATAACCGTATTGACTTCCAGTAACAAAGTTTACTTTTGGGTGCACGGAAGCGAGAGTTGGTGCGGTCAAAATGTGAGCGATACGGAAAATCTGTGGTGTCACTCTCGCTGACTGTATTCGCAATAGTGAGATTCGAAAAAGAGTGGGATTAAAAGAAAGTGCTCGTGATAAAATGGTCTTGTAGCAGAAGTTCGGTTACTAGTCCTGTTGACCAAACTAGGACAACTTTTGGGTTGCAATAGTTCTGAGTAAGGGAATCAGATCCATTGGTTCGTTCATGTGGAAAGAATGATAGATGAGAGATTGACACAGTAGATAAACGGCGCAAATGTGGATGAATGTAAGTATCAGGGGAGACCTACGTCGATATTCGACGATCACGTCGCTTGAGGGTTATCTAAAGATGATTCAAGAGACTCCGAATCCGGCGTGCTTATAAGAAAAAGGTTAGTGAATATGGAGGAAGCCAGGCGGTCTGCCAGGATCGTGAGATTTGGCACTCGACACCCTGTGGCTATCCCCATAAGGGACCTAATATGCAGATATGATGAAGATTAAAGACTGCTATTATAGAAATTATATTACATTGGTTTTTCTTGCAGTAAAGCATAAATAATAGAATATTTTTGCTGAACAATTATTAATTTAAAATTAAAGTAATCTTGGCCGTCAAGGAGTTTGTTTCACCGTTTCTTCTTCTGAGTAGCCGTGTTTGGAAATAGTGATAATAAATAGCAGATAGTATAACCTTTCTGCCAAGTTATTAGGAAGTATGTTTTGCAATGTCTTCTCCTGGCTGGCTAGGGTTGGGAGCGGTTGTAGTGAAGGGCAGATAGGGATTAAAATCAATATTTCTTTGAAATCGTTAATAATAAAATATAAAGCTTGTATTAAATATCAATAACTAAGTACTTTGTTTTAAATATAAGATAATTGGTCTAAATATAGTTATATGAATCACTATATACATATATAAAAATCAATGCCACGTTTCGTTGTAATATTATAACTCAAGAACGGGCTCACCTATCCAGACCAAAGGTTTAGGTTTTGTTCAGACTATTTCGTAGATGGTTAATGTGAAGTTTCCATAAAATCGATGAAGCGGTTCTTCATTTATCACATTTTTTGTACCAAACAAATTTTATAAATGGCCGATCATTTTGTTAATGGGTATTTTTCAGTCAAATTGAAACTTTTTTCGGGTGGGGATTGTGCTGTAACTTGTTTCAGTTGCTTTTTTTCCTTTTTTCTAGGTTGATTTTTTTTCATGTTTATATGTTACCTGTTCCAGAGTCTGTACCCCTAGCCGCTTGTTTATTCATGCTCAATTTCCATTTTGATAACAAAAAATATTGATTGATTAAATGTTTTTGATTAAGTTTTAAAGTCGCTTCCTCTGTCCCTATGTCCCTTTGTATGCTTAAATGTTTAAAACTACGCAACGGATTTTGATGCGGTTTTTTAAATAGATAAAGTGATTGAAAAGGAAGGTTTATATGTATATTTCATAACCGTGCAAAGCCGGGGCGGGCCGCTAGTATAGTATAAAACAAAATCGCTTTCCGCTGTCTGTCCCTATGTATGCTTATTATCCCTATGCATGTCTTCACGCATACATAACAAATATAACTGCTTTGTTTTAAAGTATCTGTTCCATTATTTCACCGCCTTGCTCTATTTGACCGCCTCGTTGGTCGAGTGGCTAGCGTACACGCCTAACTACATCGACCAACTGCGAGGCTAGGGTTCGATTCCCGACGGAGGTAGGCATTTGTGTGATAAACATTTAGATGCCTGCATTTCCAGGTCTGGGTGTTTATTTAATATTTAATATATACAGGTATCTATTTAAGTATTTCTATGTATTAGAATCATTGACTAACACCCATAACACAAGCATATAATTTGCTTACTTTGGGGTTAGATTCAAGTTGTGTGACTTTTCCAGGGATATTAATGTATTATTTTACTTTCATGAATGTAATTTAAATAGTTGTCACCACAATTTGGTATGCTTAAATATTTTTGTAATAACTTTTTAACACATAATATATGCCTTAAAATTTCATTTCATTACAAAAACATGTCCAAACATTCAAGTCTTTCAGTCAATTATATGTCTTAATAATTTAATTTAGTTTCGAATGTAATTGATCCAAATACAATACATTAATAGAATTGTTATAATCGGCAATAGTCCAAATGCACGTTGCATTATTAATTGGATTGCTATAACAGCTATCCGTCACTCATATCCTGGCTGACATTGCTGCCAAGCTGTACATTGACTGAATAATAGATGTATTATTAACAAGTATTATATTTTAAGTAACATACCAAATTAATAGGATGTGACTTACTAAGTAACTATATATATATATACATAATTCAAACGCAAAAAGTATACAGAAATTAAGATTTGCATTCAATACTCTCTGTCTACCGTGTAAGAGACTTAGTGTGAAGATATGCATGTATGTGTAAAAATACACACTATATGTAACATTCCTATGTTACTATAAGGATAGACTAACTGGCTAGCACATTAGGCTTAGCATCATATAGGCCAGTAACCTTTTTTGGTGTCTATATTATGTCATTGAGTCTTACAACGAGGAAAACAGAAAATACGATAATTCGCAAAATTCTTAAATCATTTTATATATAATAGAGATATAAGATGTAAAAGGATAGAACTACCAAGTGGAGTTTTACTCTTGCCTATACTTACTCTTACTTATATTTAAACAGCCGTACTCGGAGACATCAATTAACACTAAACCATTAAGTTAAAATTTTGTACAGAAAATGTCGACTTAATGAATGATTAAATGATAAATGACGTCTCTGAATGCTCGTAAGTGTTGTGATTATTAGGTATTTGTGTTAAGGTATTTTTATAGTGCACAACAAAGTGTTCATTCATTCATTCATTAAGCCTTATATACAGCCTGATAATTGGCCACTGCCCAAGAACTCCCAATTCTTCATGTTTCTACTAATGTCTATAATCAAGGATAGGTTCGCTGTGCATGATGAAAAACTTCACCAGGAAAGAAACGCTATATTACTTCTATTTTAATATAAGTATAAAAGTAGTAATATGTGTATCGCCTCTGTGGTCTAGCGGTTCAGTCATCGGACTTGACTGCATGAGGTCTCGGGTTTGATTCCCGGGTCGAGCAACAAAAAGAAAATTGAGTTTTTCCAATTTTCTAATTTTAAAAAAAAGTTGCTCGGGTTTGGATATGTGCCCGGTTGGCTATAGGCTTGCTACCTATCACACTATGGGACTTGGTGTCTTCGGCTAATCGTGGGTGCCCTGGTTGTGCCTCTGCCTACCTCTTCGGGGATATTGGCGTGAAGATACTTAATATAAGTATAAGTACTAGTACAACATAAAACAAATGTTCAAAATAATCCAGTGAAAACAATGAAAAAAATTGAGAAAGTTGTTGAAATTCTTGAACCTAGGTAGAATCAATTAACACCAAAAATGAACGTTGTGATACTTAGACAAAATACGCAAACAATCCTGAGCGTAGAACAATAAATTGTTTTAAAAAACTGACAACCTTTTAAATTTATTGCAAAGTCAGTAAACGACAAATTGTAAAAAAGGCATGCCATACATTAGCAAAGGCACACTTGGCTGTGAAAATTTACACTAAACACAATGCCTAGAATAATAATTATCATTGTGTGCCAAAGTTTGCTCTTTCCATTTTGATGATGACTTGTAAGACCAACTACGTCATGGGTTTATTTAAAAAGTATTTTAAAGATGTGTTGAATTATTTGTAAATCCATTAAAAATGATAAAAGAGAAACGGTATACTTTGCACACTTGACTTCACTTACTAGTGGCACAATTAGTTGAAACTTTATAGAACACTTGACAATAACAATTTTATAGGCAAGTCAATGCATTTTATATGTGCTAAAGATTGTTACTTCCATTTTGTAATATATGCTATGTAGTAGATGTATATAAATCAATATTTTTAAATGCATGTTAAATTCTTTGTAAAGTCAAGAAGAAGTTTAACTAAATCAATGGAATATTGTAGACAAACATACACACCGTAAATATATTCACGATAATTCCTTTACGCGGTAGCCAAAGAGTATCTAGTGCCAAATAACAATAACAACAACAATAACAATAAATTTATTTCTCTCTTACAATAGGCAAACAAAAACAAAGGTAAATATATCTTAAAAATGAAAGAAAAGCTGTACTTTAAACCTGTTTATAAGAGATTGGTGCCAGTTTTAGGTATAAACCTGTGTTACAGGTCACCAATGCCCCCATATACTAATTAGGTAAAATAGTATTATCGAGTACAATGATTTTAGTAGGTACACAACAACTTTAAAATTTTAGTTCATGCTTAACATAAATAAAACTTATTTGTGTGTGTGTGTGTATGTGTGCGTGTGTGTGTGTGTGTGCGTGGGTGTGCATGTGTGAGCGTATGTATGTATACGTATGTGTGTGAGTGTGTGGATATAATTAGTGTTCGTGTTTGCATGAATATCCAAAAGACAAAAACTATGAAGTAAGTATAAATTTTAATGTATACTGGTTAAAAGATCTTCTGTTTCATTATAATTAAAGTTCAGAAGCCAACTTGTAACAGCCCGTTTGCAGTTGTGTCTTAGTAATTTATAGATATTTAAATGTTTATTTACCTTATTATAAATGTAGGGTCCTAAAAAACAATAGAAGCTATGGGAAGTCCTTGAATTCAGAGCCGGAAGTTGACACACTACATCCTGCCTACGTTTATTGTGAACCAAATCCTGGTCATACTTGAGTTGGGAGTGCTTCCTAAGAATGATGAATGCCAAATATTACCATCCTCTCAGTTATACCCAGTCATTCTCAGAATTTCCCCCGTGTTGGCCCGGGATCCTTTGCAGAATAGACCATCTACCTTCTTGACAGGCAGCTCGTAAAAGGCGAAAAGAGGCTTATCATCACTAACACCGTGACATCTGACTAGCTGGTGGAGTTTCGCAGCGACTCACCCGGATTGGTACCACCGCCTTACCTATAACGTTATGACGTGGTCCGGTTAGGAAGGTAAAGTAGCCGGTAAACTTACTTTTGCTCGAGGCCTAACATCCCGGCCGCAGGTTGGCAACGCACCATTACCACCTTTGGTGTCTCTAGCGTGAATTTCTTACAATCAGGAAATCCGTCTGCTTGTTTAGGCCCAGTTTCCTTTATATTTGTTACCCTTTTCATACAAGTATATCGGTTTTGGAGAATTTTGACACCACTACAAATAAAACCTGAGCTATTTGATTGCGGGATATAAAAGTCTCGCCGAGTATCTACATTCGAATTCTCTATCTAAAATTGTAGAAATTTTATGTCATTCTTATATCTTTTCTCATTTTAACACCAACACTTTTTTTGAATTCCTTTTTTTCTTGCATACCCAACGCTCGCTTCCATACACGAACGTTTGGGATTAAAACAGAATTATGCAAATCAAGTTTAGCTCCCTGGATGTAAGACTATAGATATTTTACTTAACAGAAGCGCATGTTATGAAACTTGTAAAGATTCATTAGAAACGCCAAGAGCATATTTTATCCTCATGTGGCAAAGCTTATCAAGTTAGGTAATATAATACAAAACTGGTATAATACAATACGATAACCAGGCGAAATGGAGATTAATTTTAAAAAATAAAGAAAGATTTTTTAAGAAATTCTTGAATTTCTTTGAAGTCAGAAAAGAGGTATGATTAAATATGGCATGCCAGACACACGTGGCTTTACCTTGTATCTTGTTAAAATAAAAGAGGTCATTGATCTATTTATAAAATACTTTTTTTTATAAATGGCATAGTCCACAAAAAAAATATTTTTTTTATTAGGAAGTAGATGGACTTTATGTTTAATGTTAAATTCTTGTGACTACAAACCTACAAATAAAGATACCGAAAATATCCGACAAAAATGTATGTATTTGTACAAAATATCTTGATTTAAAATTTATTGCTTAATCATCACGATTTTTGTATAAAACACAAATATTTGTGCTGTTTACTTGACAAATACCGACGTTATGTTTATGTTTTCAACAAGAAAACACAAAAAAGTCCTCTCTTTTTGCTTTATTTTTCAGCACACGCATTTATGCTTTCACTTGGAACAAATACATTAAATCCTTGTTTTCTACAAAAAAAAAACCCGTGCTGATCCGGGCTCTTGTACAGAATAGACCATCTGCCTTCCTGCCAGGCAGCTCATAACAGGCGAGCATAGGCTTTCCGTCACTAACACCGTGACAACTGACTTGGTGGTAGAGTTTTGCAGCGACTCGCCCGGATTGGTACCACCTCCTTATTCCTGCCACCATAACGTCCAATGCATGCCGTTGACGTGTTCCGGTTCGGAGTGTAAGGTAGCCGGTAAACTTACTTTTGATCGAGGCCTAACATCCCGACCTCAGGTTGGCAGCTCACCATTACCACCTTTGGTGGCTTTAGGCGGCGTGAATTTCTTACCACCAGGAAATCCGTCCGCTTGTTTGCCTTTCATTACGAGTATCATAAAAAAATAAGAATGAAAACTACAGAAACGTCCTTCCTGTCTGTTTCCTTGTTCAGTACGCGTCTATGTTCTTTTTACGTGGTACAAATATATTGTTTACAACAAAAAAGTACAAATCTGTCCTTCCTCTTTGTTCTCTTTCTCAGAAAACGTACCGTGATTCCCGTTCTCAGTTTGTTGAGAGCCACAATTCAACAAACGAAGTAAAAACTAGACGAAGTCGAAATATGTTTATTGTTTTAGCTAAGAGTATATTATTGAGAGTTATTGAAATGAAATTAAAATTACCTATTGTAACGTATTGTTTGTGCTAATAAAACAGTTTAGTAGTGTTTATTGTGTGGAGCTGGATATATTTAGGAGTTTTAGCTTCCGGTAAGTCCAATTCATTCATAGCGCACTATTTTGCCTGTTTTGTCACGCCATAATATGTATACTTTTTTGGCGTGAAATTGCAAATTAAATAATTTTATTTCGATTAAAGTATGGGTTTCCGCAAAGAAACGCATTCCTCTATCAATTTTCTTTAAATTAGTAAGTAGTAAAAAAAAAATGATTTCCTTTACTACTACCAGAGCTACTACTAAACTAATTGGTCAAATTGAACACATTAGTTTTAGTAATACAAAATAATATACCTCACACTTATAGAAAGACTAATAGTAAAAAAGCCTCAGGTTGGCAACGCATCATTACCACCTTTCGTAAATTTCTTACCATCAGGAAATTCGTCTGCTTATTTACCTTCCAGTATCAAAAAAAAGTGAATTTGGTAAAGAATCTTAATAAAATTTACATTAAACCACTTTGGAATCATTACCCACCTTTCATAAATAGAACCTTCGAAAATGTGTTCGTTATTAGCCGAGTTTTTGCTTAACAAATATACAAAATATTTGTTAAAATATTTGTTAAGGTTTGTTAAAAACCTTCTTCTTTTTGTACCTTACCTGTGTTTGTTTAAGTCCATCCATAGAATATAAAAGGGTGTCCTAAGCAATCGTATTTCCAATCATGAGTAGGTACCTGAAGGTTATAAACTACAAAACTTTTACCAAACAAGTAACAATCACAAATTAAACAGAGACATAGATAGAAGTTTCCTATTGCGTGTTAAAGTGTACTATTCTATTTTTGCTATGACCATAATTTATGAACTAGCTATTGCTATTTATACTCATTCTTATCCAACCCTAAAAAGGAGGAATTTTTCGGCCATCGTCCGTCCAATTATATTTTCATAAGTATTTCATGAGTATTTTTTGGGAAGGTACGTTATGATTCCGAAGTGGTTGCATATACATTTTATCATTTTTTAAATAGAGAATCGTGTATATGAACGATTTGTATAAATTATAATAATGTATATTGCATTAATTTTAACGTAACTCTAACGACATTATTGTCGACGATGTCAAGGTACATGATTTTTTTTGCAATGTTTAGTACTTATAATTTGAAGAGAACAATAAAGAATTCCTAAAAATGTTTATTTTTTATCGACCTTTGAGTCATGACCTAAACTCCGAAAAGAAAATAATCAAGTCACGAAGAGCTAATGAAATTGGTTTTTGAAGTTTGTTAAAAATATGTAACATCTGTGAAAGTTTACAGTAGCTTAATTTCTATTATAAAAAAATGTTATTGGTTTATGTTAGAAATAAAATTTAAGTAGGTATGTTCATGTTGTAATTTTTCTAAATAAATAACTAGCATATCTGGCGAACTTAAGTAATCTATGGATTAAAGCATTATTTTTCTCATTTTCTCTGCTATTTTCCCGGATTTTTGGTTCATAGAAACCATCTCCAGATAATAATCAACACAACAAAAAAAGAAATAGCATAATTGGTAGATCCGTTAAGGCGTGATGCAATGACCACGCGAAATGGAGATACTTTCCTTGGTCATAACTCGTAACTGAGTCTTACTGCGCCCAAATTATATCAAATCTATTTTTATTTTAATTGTTTAATTATTAAAACCCACTTGTACGTATAGTATAGTACAAGGGTGGGCAAATTCTTTTGACCGCGGGCCTGTAAGTTAAAAAAATCTAGTGGCGGGCCAATAAATGATAATTAATCTTGAGGCGGGGCGGTTTATTAAAACATCTAAAAATAGCAGTAAATATTACGAATATAAAACGTTTTATAAAAATAACATAAGGCATTTTCTTTTATTTTACAATCCATTATTTTACAATCAATTTTATGAAATGAAATGAAATGAAAATTATTTATTTGCGGAATATGTGTGTTAAAAAGTTGTTATAAAGATATTTAAGAATACAACATATTCTACCACATTGTGGTGTGCAAATATTTAGTTAATTTTAAGAAGTTACATATTTCTATAAAAATGTACATTTAAATCACAGCCCTTATTTACATTTTAATAAACATTTTATTTATTTATAAACATAAGTTTCATAATTTGTTATAAATTATTTTAAAGGTAGATTAATTTTTAGTCCTATCTACCGTACACTACCACCGTTTCCAAACCTAGCCCGTCGGGAGAAGAAACGACGAAACAAACTCCCCGGCAACCACGATTTTATTACTTAAATTAGGCTTAAATTTATTAAAAATAAAAATATATATTTTATTTATTTACGCTTGTCAGCAAGAAAATCTTTAACACTATAATATGTCTTCTCTAATAGCAAATCAAATACGAGTACCTTTTTTCGAAATCTTTTTACTGGAAGTGATTTCAGACTATCAGGAATTTGGTTATATATACGAATGGACATGCAATATACATTATTTTTATAAATATTAAGTTTTTGATTAGGACCATGTAGTTTCTTACTATTTCTGAAGTGCGTAATTCTTAATACTTCAGCACTTGTATGAAACAAATGATGATGTTTATTTACAAATACACATACAGCCAAGATATATAAGCATGGTAAAGGTAAAATTTTGAGCGACTTAAATATTGGTTTGCATGAATGTAACTGATTAACTCCACATTTATTAAAATAAAATCTATTTATGAAGTCTTAACATATGAAATACGCAATATATATGTTTAAAGTATCGATTCAGTATCTTGATTGTTCAAATTTCAATTGTCTTTTAACATTTTGGCCATTAATTTTTTTAAGGAGATTCATATTTTTTCTAAAAAAAAAACCCTCGGTGGACCGGATTAAAACCTCTCAAGGCCCGAATCCGGCCCACGGGCCGTAATTTGCCCACCACTGGTATAGTATTTTTAGTAGTAGGTTTCGTATTTTTGGTTAATCATAATCAACGATCTACACATACGTCATAACATTCAGCCTAGGCATTGCCAGGTAATGGTAACATTTATTACATCTTTGAACGCCAGCTTTTTATATCTTATCGTATCGTATAGTAGTGTTGCTTAAGAGTCCGTGCTTCAGAATCTAAGAGTCAGAACACCCGTTGATGGTGGTATAAGCAAAGTTAGTTCTTTAATTTAACCCCAGTAAAATTGCAAAAAAACTGATTCCGATTGTTATAAGTATGCACCTACTAACTTCACAAAATATAAGTATTTTTCTTAATTTCCGTGGGATTCCACCATCAGATCCATACTTAGGGATAGGACCATCTCGAAAGTACGCCCTTTCAAATAAAAAAATAATCATGAAAATCGTTTCCAAAATAATTGAGAATCGATTAAATATATGTTAAAAGAATACAGAAGTAAAACGTATAAGTGCCTAGTATAAGTATATCCAAATATGATAAAAATAATTCTAACTTGTGCTTCTATACGGTATGAGCATAAGCTGTTTTCCTACTCAAAATTGTGTTATGGAAATTGTCAAAGGCCTTTTTTGACAATATAAAGGAGATCAATCGTTTCTTTGGCATCTCTATCATTTGTTGAGAACTAGCTTTTAAATCAACGACGCAATAACTTTATGGTAATGCAATAGAAAACCGTCTGATTATTTAAATATTACATCTTCTTCTTCTGCTTCTTATATTTAAAAATCAATTGCTGTTCGTTAGTCTCGCTAAAACTCTAGAACGGCTGGATCGATTTGACTATTTTAATTTTTTTGTGGAATTACTTGTGGAATTGCAGAGAAAGATTAAAAGATAAAAAAAAAGGAAATACTTCGAGTAAACTAGGAAAAACAACATTTTAAGTCTTCCATACAAATAGAGGGGTTGGAACAAAGTTCGCCAGGACTGCTAGTCTTCTTATATATAAAAATCAATTGCTCCTCGTTAGTCGTACTCAAACTCGAGAACATCTGGACTGATTTGACTGATTATGGATTTAAATTATTAGTGAAAGTCCAGGAAAGGGTTGGAAGATACGAAAGAAAGGAGAAACTTCTAGTAAACTAGGAAAATAATATTTTAAGTTTTCCGATACAAACAGAACGGGTGGAACAAAATTAGCCGCGACAGCAAGAAATATAATTAAACTAAATACCATTCAATATGTTTGTTTATTTAGTGATAACACATACTGTATCAATGAAAATGGACAATCAATAATTTGTTTACAGAAATCTGGGTCTAGCATATCTCTGTATTCATGTTGAATTTCTTCTCTGAATTCATCTTCGTGAACTGGTGCCCTGTCAAATAAAATAAATTATTAAACTAGCTTTCCGGTGGCTAAACCCTCACCAATTTTAATAACTATTAAAAACGTCACAATTTGACATATCCAGACTAATTTAACATGTCTAAAATTTTCTACCTCTTTTCATTTTGTTTCATTAGAAAACGATAGGATAAACTTAAAATAAGCTTAGTTGGTTTTAAGCAGAATTAACATAAACATGTTTTAGTGTATTGCCTAAGAGTACGAAAATTATTTTACCGGTTACCATATCCGCAAAAATGAAAATGGTAAACACTGATGGGGTTTGTAGGAAAACACCATCTAGTTTAAATAAAGATGTCATTGATAAACGAGACAGTCTTCGCGTGCCACTTTTTAAAGTTTGGTTTGATAGGAAACCTTATGATTTTGTGATTGTGTGTATGCTTGAGTGCATGCGTGGATATGTGCGTGTGTTTGTGTATCTACCTGACACTACAGGTAGATACATAAACCCCCTTAATGAATGGTAACGATGCGAAAGTAATAACATTTTTTTTCATCTTACATATACATAGTTATCTTTTCGCCACGTTCCCCTAAAAAGTAGACAAAGTGTACCGAGCGCCAAGTGAACGAAGTGACGGTTAACTTCGTTCACTTGGCGTACTAGCTAGCTGGCTAGCTGGATATGTTTAAAACAGTATATACAAATGTTGTTGTATATTAGTACACAATAACATTTGTGTGCACCATTAACACAAGCATAAATTTGCATACTTGGATCAATTTGTTAGAGTTAGATCAATTTGTGTTATTTGTATATTTATTGTAATTCTCTTACGAATTGTATCAGTAACTAAATGCATTTTAAAAATAATTAGATTTACATATATTTTAAAAATCCCTAATTATTTTGTAAAAAAGGAACTACTTAATTTAACAGTGACAAAAGAAATTATTAAAACATATTGTAAAAAGATGCAAGTCTTATTTAAAAGCATAGTATAAAACAAAACCACAGAAAGTATAAATTTTACACCTATTTTTATATATGGTATATAAATACAACATCATAAACGCATAAAAGAAATTACTACTTATAGATTTTAAGTGTATACAAGTATTTAATAGTGATAATAGTTAAGAAAACATGTTGCTCTCGTCACATGTTTTCTCATTTCATATTTATTGCAATGCTAATTTAATATTTAAATAATGATAACACAACTTTTCAATTTAATCTATATACGTTTGACGGCTTCGTTGATCAAATAATTAGAGTGTACGCCTAATTCCACCAATCATTGACAAGGTTCAGGTATGATCACCATAGGAAAAGACCCTTTCATGATTATTTTGTGTCTGTGTGTTTCCTGTAATTACAAGCATACAGCTCTACTGATGGTAAGAGACTACCATTATCCTCAAATACTATAGGTATCGTTAATGCATTGCGGTCCTATGGAGGATGTAAGAAGATTTGAGATGACAGTGTCATTATGGGCGTAAGAATAGGGAACGCGTTGGATCCCTACTCGGGCAACCCAACCCATTATTGTCTATTCAATCATCAAAAAAGATCCTCGGTTTTTCGCTGTTGGTTGTTCCAAAGCTGTTAAAATAAACAAAATCCTAACCGACTCCGACATTTGTAATATCACTTAAATTGGACGGAATGGAAGCTGAGTATTGACAGACAGTAAGTTAATATCATTAACGTTTTTACAATAAAAAGATAAAAGCATAACAGGCACTTATGCCAGGAATAAAGGATAATACTCAACGACATCAAATTTATTACATTGCTGGTATACTCTTTCCGTGTATTTGTATACATACGAGGACTAAGTTCGGCTAATAACCTCATAGAGGTTATATTAAACGATATTTTTATAAGGACAGGAAGAGCTGTGAACTTTTACACATACAAATTTCTTTTCAAAATTGAAGTAAATATTTTTTATGTTACTATTATCACATAGAATATAATAACATAAGGGTTAGTAAAAAAATCGAAGCAAACTCGAAATATTTAAGTATAATTTTTGAAAAACGTATAACGTGTTCTTTATTGTAACTTTTTAATTACAATCTAAAATTGCAATGCAATTAAATTGACTCAGCCAACTTTATTTTCTGTTAATGATATTATGATACGATAGGTCCAGTCATTATTCAATGTACAAGACACGGGCAATAGGTAGTAATGAAAAGACGACATGTGAAATCGTAGTACTAGAATAAGTACACATACCATGTGGTGGTAATACTAAGTGGTAGTGTGCTGATCCGCTACTCGCCTGGATTACTCATTCCTGTCACTATAGTGTATGTGATTGCTACTGTGATGTTCAATGACTGAATATAGGGCAGGGGGTAAGATTAATTAATAATATTCATTTCAGGAGCAGAATAAATTTATTACTAAATCAATTATTTTTAAGAATATAGATTTTTTTATTTTTTCAATCATTTTTAAGAATATAGAAAACTTTTATATTCTTAAAAATAACTGAAAATTTATTTTGAATTATTTTTGAATCTATTTATAATTTATTTCAGTCACTTCTCTGACACAATAATAAATTTAGGTTTAAGATCTTAACCTAAGAACATTTTCAGAAACGCTCATATAAAACGCACCCATCAACAACGATATTTTTGCCGTATATTTCCACATTCATATCAAGTTAATTGCCTTATAATCCGCGTACGTGACGCTTATCTATACGTGGTCGGATTAATTCATAATATTCATTTCAATAGCGTGCTCGCGTGATATCGCGAGTTGCAAATGAAATGTGCCTGTTACTATTGAATCAATTTTATATACGCAAACCTGCTTAAAAAATTGAATGTACTTTACTTAACAGAACAGAATTTTCATCTGAAAAAGTGAAATTCTCATTTTTTTATGGTGCAATATCTCCGCTAATTACGGACCGAAATTTAGAGTTGGCTGCAGATTTAAAAATGATTTTATGACTTAATGCCTTTAGTGTTTTTTAACAAAAGTGCCATCATAATACTAACTATTTACAATTATTACGTCCCATGGCAAAATAGACGCTGCTTTTTTGTTAAGGGCTAGAGCGTTAAGGATAGCGCACACTCTTAATGATCCGCATTGCCGTGCAAAAATCCGACGAGATCTATTTAATACATTTTGTATAAAATGTATTTTGTGTACCTATCGTATACACGCCCACACAATATTTAACACGGAGGGAGTATTCTGTCCGATAATGGTGTCGATTCTGACATATATTGTATAAACTTAATTTAGATGTTTGCTAGATTTTTCTAATGAAATAAAAACAAGGGAGATAGAACATTGTATATGTGTCTAAATTGCCATACTAGCGCGCAGAAGAAGTTGAAATGCCCTGTTGAAACGGGTTAGACAACCTACAACGGCATCACTGGCTGTAATAGACCCCCCATTTTAACGCAATGCGATACATTGGCACTAAGCAAAAACATCATGTCTGTGGTCCGTTACTGCATTGCGGCTTTTCAATGTGATGTAGTTTTTGCAACGTGACCAGCATTTAAACGTGAAGTTTGGACAAGTATATAAATTATAGCATTTTCTTTTTTTATAATCCATACTAATATTATAAATGCGAAAATTTGTTTGTTTCCTGTCGGAAAGAATCGATAAAATTGTGTACTTTTTTGTAAGAAGAGACTGGAAAATGACATAATCCACTTTTTATTCTGTCATGAAAGCGGGTTACGGGAGAACTAAATAATTTGCATTTGTGGACAATTGTGGGAGAACTAAATAACTCGAATTTGCTTAGAAAGGGCATTTGACGCGCGTTACTATTCATGCGTAATAAATTTATGATATTAAGTCCAGGTACCGCGTTTAATGCGCGTCAATACGCAGAGAGGAACATGAATTCCCTGCCTATTGACCTGAGAATACAGCCGTATTTTATGATTTAAGTGAACAGAAAGTCAATATTTGGCGCGCATGAAATTCTATAGATTCCATATTCTTTGTGTCACATCTTACTTTAGTATTATATAGACGCATCTTGACCGTTGTATAGTCTATGAAAGATAAATGTATAATTTACTATATTCTATAGCTACTGATTTTAAATTCTTTAATATAAACTTTGACGAGGAAGATTATAACGCAATTTTAAATTAAATATTTCATTACGCGATTCCCATGGCATATTTCTAAACTATAGAATAGGGTAAAAAAGTTGTGAACGCAGCAATGGAGCCCAAGTATTTTGACTCGCATGTAATGCGCGCAAACGCTCTCATTGAAAGCGTTATACCCGCGAATCAGGAAACACAACGCTGCATCTTTATATCACCATCTGATCATCTTGAAAAACATGCATATGTCTACACGCGTAGAAGCTCCCGTTTTGAATAGGCTCTTATTTGTTAATTATTCACGTTTCTTTTGGGTTTTTTTGTGTGCTCATTACTTAATTTCTTTTTGTTTTATATTGTTAGTCGATTCAATTGTTTTCTAACCCTGTATTTTTTATGCAGAAAATGAAATGGCCTCAGAAATACTGGATAACATTAAGCTTGTTCCATATAAATCTAATATTTAAAAAACGACAGGTTGCACTTCGGGAGTGCTGGCAGAAGTGAAAACTTGAATATTAACGTTGTGCATTTTTGATATTTTGGAATGGTTAGGAAATAATTTTGCACGAATTGTTTTAATTGTCAGTATGAAAGTACCATAATTTATGTGGTAGAATACAATATTCATTTATTGCGCTATCGCCGTAGAAAAAAAGAGGGGGATACTGCCTCTCACACGCCGCCTCGGCTGTTTACTCTCCATCCGTCTTACGAATTTTCCATCATGTCACGTGTCCTGAGGCGAGTTTAGAAGTTTTTACCCATTCCAAAAAAAAGTGCGCAACGCCGCTAAAGAAGTTTTCACTTCAAAAAACATAACTTACGCGAATATTGCTCTGAGAAGGTCGTGAACAAGAGAGTGTCCTGGAGGCGCCAAATGACTTATCGCTTCGCACACGCTTCTTAGGATACAAGCACGGCCGTTGAAATTGTGGCTGGAATTTTTGAACTGTTAGCAAATTTTCGTAATTAGTCTGAATTTCGAATTATTACGATAGGTAAAACCCCAAAAGGGCATGTACAACAAATAAAAAAGTAGTACTTATGCATAATACGAGAACCGATTTACAAAAAATAGCAAAAGTTCCTAACATAATATAGATCTCTGGACGAATTACATAAATTAATCTTTTCGAGTGTTAACAACGAAGTCCGTCGTAGGGTCCCCAGGGAATACAAGTGCCAAATGCCAAAATAAGTGTTTTCTTTCTTTCTTTTTTTCTAAAAAACAAGCCGATTTCGGAGACTCCTAGTCCCATAATCGGGTAATCCCCGAATAATTCGATCGTGAAATGTCGACCTAGGTCTCCCTAATAGTAGACTAGATGGTAAATCTATAGTCGCATTGCATATTTGTAATGCCAATCTTTAATCAGTCAAACATTAAACATGTTGGAACTAACGGAGCATGGCCTTTCTCATTTTCACACCAACACTTTCTTTTATTCCCACTCTTTCTCTAATCTCCTTCGGCTAATGGTCGATGCCTTTGTTGTATCTCTGCCTGCCATTTAGGGGATAAGGCTGATATTTAATCCTACTAATATTATAACTGCGAAAGTTTGTATGTTTAACTGCTAGACCGATTTTCATGAAATTTGGCACACACATAGGGGGTAAGTTGGATTAACACATGGAATAGTTTTTATCCCGAAAAAATATTTCTGTGGGACAGTTAACATCGCGGGCAACGTCGCGGGTAACAACTACTTGAAATATACTTACTACTCAATCGCATTTTTTAGTTGTTGCCATATTTCCCGCTTTTGTCGGTGGTGAAGTTTTCGCCTCCAATGTAGTGAGAGAAATTTTGGCTCCGGTAGGGCAAATGCTAGATCGAGATCCATCACTAGTGCCCATCCTGAAGGTACGTGTGTAAGGAAGAACTTAGCCAATGACACTGTCACCTTTTAGGAAAAAAATTAAATAGTAAGCATATACACGTAGATTCATGACTTAAATACAAGTAACACATCAACCAGTCCATCAAAGGACTCCTCTTTTTTTCAATTCTCACTTCTCCAAAGTGCAAGTGGGTGACCTTATGGAAAGTGATCACCGTCGCCCACGGACATCCGCAAAACCAGAAATATCACAGATGCGTTGCCGACCTTTAAGGAATGAGTACGCTCTTTTCTTGAATTTGTTTGGAAATAACGCCCTTGATAACTGATTCCACAAAAGATTTCTGATGCACATCGATCAATCTAATCTCAAACGAAACAGGAAAACAGCGAGAAAGAGCTTTATTTTGCTGGATGAAATCGGTTTAGCATTCTATACTCACACACATATGTTAACGCCAAGTCCCTTACGGGTTTAGGGCATTGAGTGTCAAATGTCACTTTTCTTACAGACTTAAATAACTTCTTGCGCATTCATTACTTTATCCTAAATTACTATATTATCCTTGTATTTTAATCATATTTCCTGAAGTACCAGCGTGGCATGTTTACAATTTCAACAGTTTGTCTGAACCCAAAAAAGGACAGAGGATAGGCTCGACGTCGTATGAAAACGAATACCAGAGATTGTGTTACATAACTTGATTTCTACATCCACGTACACATATACATCCACACCAAGTTCCAGACAAGGTAGGCAGAGAGTATCGAGTGCCAAATAGTATGACCCTTACAGACCGGCCCGGCTTAATTTTTTTGGTTTCAACATATAAATGTATACTCTAACTTAAGAGTACATTTATAAGTAAAATAGAAAAGGTTCACTCCGTTTTTGCTTTTGCTTAAATGCCCACCGAAATTCATCATAACAATCCCCTCTGCAACTTTTGTGATGGATTATCAACCCTTCTTCTTCTTCTTCATCTTCTTTCTCAGAGGTTTCGTCTAGTTAATTTTTTATTGGAATATAGAAGACTATCACAGTATGACGTGAAAGTAACTTTTTGTGTCGTCGCATTAAAAAGTTTTGATAGAAAGTTATTTTGTTAAGTTAAAGAATACATGGATTATCACTAGCATAATATTCGTGTTTATTCCTAACTTTCCTTACTTAAGTAAGTTCATCGTTACAGATGAAATTCACATTAATTATAATGGCCATAACTTTCGTTTCTCTCAAAGTATTTTTATTTTAGCACTTGTCCTGTGCTTGGACTAAATTTCTATAAACGTCAAAGAAAGAAAAAAATTCGCGTCAGACAGGATTTGAAACTGTAACCTTTTGTCTTAAGCCGACGAGTGCTCTTACCATATGAGTCATTGTGGATTAATTTACTAGATACTCAGAACTGTGTATAGGACATATCAACCCGCGTTAACAGTTAAGAAGGGTATTCAAAATTTCGCTACGGGACTTGGATCTTCAGTAGCTCAAATGGTTAGAACATTCATCGGATTGAGACTAAAGGTTACAGGTCTAAATCCTGTATGGGGAGATTTTTTTCTATGTAAAAACTACATGTCCAATTATAATAATATCCACCTAAAATAAATGGTAATCAAATTACAAATCTGGCCATACAGGTGTAAGCTTTTACGATCAGAAACCCATAAATAGCTTTCTACTCGAAGAAAACGGTCCACCTAGAACAGTCAGCTACTATCAAAATACATTTTTTTACTTTTTGAGTAACGATCCAGGTTGATTTTTTTGATAAATTTATAAGTAGCTATATCGTCGGAGGTCTGAAGGAAGAAGCGTAATAAATATCGTAATTAAGTATAAAGGGGATTGCTTTCATCTATGATAAAAGCTATGTTTTATTCATCATAATAAGCAAATTCTACGTTAATTAAATTACTATCTTATCATTTATCTACAGCCGCATATAGCGGCAATCATTATTGGTAATAATATGGGTACTTCCCGCCGGAAGTAAGTTTGACATGTCTCTTTCTGAAACCCGGAACGACTTGACCGATTTAATAGGTTTTTTTTTGTTTGAAACCTGACGTTATCGAGATCTTAGCTGCATAACAGGTAGGTTTATGGGGGTTATTTTTCATGATTATGATAGGATTTCTAATGTTAATAAAAATTGAATGTATTAATAGACGGTTTACGGAGAGGTTCCATATTTCTAGAAGAGTCTTCATTGCATGCATAGAATAACTACTTATTATTATTATTATTTTCACATGCAGCATTTGGTACTTAATACATTTTAATAGGAAGCTAGCGAACAAGCACGCGGCTTTTTTAATGGTAACAGACGATCATGAGGGATACAACAGATATTATAAGTACTTTGCAGCACTGTGGCCGCGGTTTTAGGCCAAATGTTGTATTCTCTGGACCGGAACTTGACACTTTCACAGGGACATGTAAGACGTTGGATAAAGTCGCCCTATGTACTGCATTTTTTTCTTGCTCTTATTTTACATGTGTATAAAAAATATAATACGTTATGTAATAAAACTGTTTGGCTTATCAGCGAAATTTCTTTAAGATTTCGCAATAAAAGATTTATCTATATCACTCTTTTTGGCTCCTATCTCCACAAAAAAATTAAATCACAATATCAGTTTGTGCGTTGTAAAAGAGCAATAAACAAGTATACTCACTTTTGCATTTAAAATGTTGGTTAGATACTTTTGCGCACTTTTTTGTTGCCAATCCAATTTAATAGGTACTTACGTATAATAAAATTATTAGTTTAAGGCTTGGCACCAACTTAAAACCTAATAGTAATTGTCAATTTTTAGTTTTTAAGTCGGTTTTTATATACGTAGTTATTTTTATTTAATACTTTTTAGTTTATTGCTGATATGATTTGATTTAATAAAAATAAACACCGGGATAGGTGAAAAAAGATAAAAAAAACGATCATTAAATAAAAACGAATGGGCCTACCTGAATCAAATTTTTATGAGACAAATTCGAAGTTATTATGCGTCAAAAACAAATTACAATTAATTTTCATACATAAAAAAAATGCCGGCCGAATTGAGAATCTCTTCGTTTTTTTTACTCGGTTAAAAAGGGTTTTGATTAGGTTTTCTATAAACTCTCTTGGTAATTTGAACAAATATAATCATATTTCGACCAATTTACACGAAACTGCAATTAATTATACGTCTAAACCTTGATCATGATCTTTAAGTTATTTATGATTAGAGTTTGAAACAGACAAATGAACACGAAGCATTTTGTTTTATAGCATTTAGAAATTAATTGCTTGTATGCTTCTGCAGGATTTCTTTCCGATAAAAACTGTTTATTAAAAAGTTGATTCCTACGTTAAAGTGCAAATATTTTTCTACTTCTTAAATTGTATAATTACCTTTTAACCCTTGTTGGAAAACGAGGGGTGTTATAAGTTTGACGTATATGTGTGTGTCATCGGCATCGTAGTTCTTCGGAGGATAGACGGATTTTGATGCGGTTTTTTATTTAAATGCTGACGTGATCGGGATGGTTCTTAAATATTACTATATAGTATATGGAGATCTGTCCAGACGTTCAAGGTCGTCAGCTCATTTGCAGCTCATTTGTAAGCGTCGGATAGGATTTTAGATGCACTATATGTTTTTATTTTATTTTTAAGCATACGTGAGGTGAGACCTAGCAGTAAAGACACTAGCGAGTGCTTTTATTACTGAGCTGGTCTGTTGATAAAGCTCTAAGATAGGAGATGTAAACGTGGAAGGCCTACTGCTAACCCCGTCAAGTTTGGGCTTATTAGTTCTCTTTAGATAGATCTGTTTATAACTTCTGATGAGGAGGACTTGATGACAAGGACCTGAATATTGAACTGGGATGGCTAATGAATCAAACTTTAAAAGTTGCAGTAGTCTGTTATCATTGCAGAACCAGCACAAACTTGAGAATTGATTCTTATCTATCATTTATAGAGATCGGTTCAGGCATTGAAGATCATCAGCTTATTAGTGACCATTGGAACAGAATTTAGACTTATTAGAAGTATTTATTTCAATTTTAAACATATGTGACACGTTAAAGGTATAACTAATGCTGTTACAACTGAGCTGGTCTGATGAGCTCAAAGATAGAAAACGTAACCCTGGAATGCCTAATGGTAAGACCATCGAGTATGGTCTCATTCGATTCGCCTTAATTAGATCTTTTCAAATTTTCTGATCACGAGGACTTGATAAAAAGGACCTGACGAAAGAACTGAGAGGAGGATGATACTCGTAGTTTTTAAAATAGTTAAAAAAAATTGAAATAGTTTTTAATATTACAGTAGTAAATATGTTTGGTAATCTTTGCAGTTCTTCTAAAGTACATCCAAAAATAGAGGTGTTATAAATTTGATTTGTGGGTGTTTGTGAGTTTGAATGTTTCTTTGTAGCTGCTAACCAATGGTGAGACGCTGTTTTAACCCAGAAGCTAATAACGAGTTTTACTAACCCCCGACAGAAAACAAGGGGTTTTATAAGTTTGGCGTGTCTTTGTGTATGTATGAGTGTCTGTCCATAACCTTTACCAGGATCTACCGACTTTATTTTTTTTTTATTTTTTGGCTATATTACGTAACGGTTTTGTTGGGGGTTTATTGATTTTTTTAAATGTTTAGATTTTTTGTCTGTATTCTTAGATGAGAATAAGGATAGATTATTCTATCAACTCAACAGACACACATGTCTAAACTTTACTTGTTTGTTACTTTTTATAAAAGCTAAACTTTTTACAGATTTTTTAAAGTTTAATATATAAATTAATTAGTTTCCGAATTTAATGACGCGTTTTATCCAAACCTGGCTTACTTACTTACCAAAAGTGGCTTAATTTTTTTTATTCTTAAATATTTTTAAGAAAACTCAATATTTTTTTAAAATATTGTTTCTCAACGAAATATCCCGTAATATTCAACATTAAAAAAATAATATTCACCACTAAACTGTATCCTTCTGGAAATGTTAAATGCCTTCTTTTCCTAATGTTCGTCAAAGGAGTCTTGATATTCGGACATTGATTTGTCGAATTAATCGCTCCACAGTCTACTACCAGCAAAAATAATAAAGCTGAAATAGAAAGCCAGCTCATGATGAGCAGGTATCGCCGTGTTCTCTAAACTCCAAATGATGAGTTCACAAAATGTATTTTAAGGCTGCTCTAATTCGCGTGATCTTGTATCACGATCTTAGAATACGTTAATGTGGCTCGGCAATAGGCTTTTTATTTGGAGTAATATGAAATGATAATCCAGTGAGATAGAAAGCCTATATTCATAGAAATGATTATAGGCTTTCTATCTCACTCACTCCCAAAAGCCGAGTGTTTGCTGGTTTGTAACTGACACCTAAATCAAGGTGGTAGATATCACATCACCTATTCCTGCAGATGCTACGTCGTTTATCATGATTCCGATATGAAAGCTAAGGTAAAAAGTGTGTTCACGCCCATATCCCGGAAGAGGTAGGCAGAGGCACAACCAGGTCACCTACGACATCCGAAGACACTAAGTCCTACAATAGGCGATGGCAGACCTATCGCCAACCGGGCCATATCCAATCCCTGACAACCTTATTTGTATTAGAAAATTGTAAATACACATTTTTATTTTTTTTTTGCTGCCCGGCCCGGTATGTTAAAACTAAGGTTAGCAACGCGTGGATTATATGTCACATTGCATATAAAAAAGTACTTTCACAGCCACATCCCCGAAGATTTATAAAGAGGTACCTACAAGTTGTACAAATCACGACTAGCTGAAGAATAAGTCCCACAATGTGATATGTGGCAAGCCTACTGCCAACCTGGTACTTATTCAATCCCGGACAACGTTATTTTTCTTCCATATTTTTTTTACCTCACCTGGAGATCGAACCCAAGACCTCATGAATTCAAGCCCAACACTGGATTTCTATACCATCGAGGCGATTTTCTTAAAAACAAACAAAGAAGGTTTATTATAATCAGAAAACCTATCTTCTTCAATTACATAAAAATAACCTTCTACTCATACCCATTTGAGCGGAGAGTAGTCACTGGAGGTTAATACGAGTTTCATAGGGTTTCTACGTGTTATGTTATATCTAGCTGCTGCCCGAGAAAAGAGTTGCCCGCGTGGTTAATGGTCCCACAGAATCATTTTTTCGGGATAAAATATATTCTATGTGTTAATCCAAGTATGTGTGTTCTAAATTTCATGAAAATCGGTTTAGTAGTTTTAACGTGAAGGGGTAATAAGCAAACATTAAAACTTTCGCATTTATAGAATTAATAGGATATGGAAAGCTTTAAAAGTTCTTAAGCTAATAGTGGTGACTAAGTGTGGAAGTATTTAGTTATTATATTCCTGCCTCCTGTCGAAATGACACTTGATCATGCCTGCTTTTTGTATAGCATCCCAACTTTTACTGATATAGTATAAAAGTGAAAGTTTGCATGTCTGTTACGCTTTCACAACTTAACCGCGGGACCAATTTTGAGAAAATTTAATATACATGTACTGTAATAATCAAGTAAACTTCAAAGTCAATTAAATTTGATATGCATATAAATTAAGACCTAAGTTCAAATATGGGACAGTTTTTCCAAAATCTACCCCCTATGAACGTGATATACGTGATATGTTCCTGATAAAATTTTGTCTAAAAATTTGCGCTCCCCAAGTACTATAAAAGGGAATGCAAGTTTGTATGCAAATTTACTCACATTCACAAATCACAGGTAAAAATTAAAAAAAAAACAAAATATTAAATTAATCCTAACACAAACGCTACATTTGTACTTTGTTAAAAACGCTGATCTCATGGCTCTTTTCACATCAAACATTCGCCGCTGTTTGACTATCGCAACTATTGATAGGATATGAGAAAAGCGATTTTGTTGTTCACGTATTTGTATATTGTATAGAAGTTTAAAGTATCATGCCAATCATCTCGACGCATGGCGATCTACAACTGTGCGATTCCGAAGACATTTCTTACCCCGCACAACACCCTTGTGGAATCAGTCACCGAGGGCGGTATTCCCAAACAATTATGACTTAGTCCGGACCTCCAAGAAAAGAGCGTTCTCGTCCCTTAAAGTTTGGCAACGTATCTGTGACACTCCAGGTGTTGCGAATGTCCGAGGGCGGCGGTGATCACTTTCCATCAGGTTTGTTTGCTCGTTTTCCTCCTCTTGAAAAAAAAAAATGACTTCCTATTTCGCGTGGTTATCATATCACGCCTAAAAGGATGCTCCAGTTCTTCTAAATCTTTTTGAAGAGGAAAACTGGGAAATTTGCAAGGAAAATAGGAAAAAATAATGCTTTATATACTATTAGTAGCGGTTAAAGTTAGCCGATACGAAGTTCGCGAAGTCGGCTAGTACATATATTACAAACTAGCTGCTACCCGCGCCATTGCCCGCGTGGTTTATGGTCCCACAGGAACATTTTTTAGGAATAAAAAATATCCTATGTGTTAATCAAGTTACCCTCTATGTGTGTTTCAAATTTAATGAAAATGAAAGCTGTTTTTTCTTGAAACTTTCGCAAATGTAATTTTAATAGAATGACTCCCCATTTGTAGTGATCATCGTTTAATGCCTGACCAGATGGACCAATTTGCCATTTTTTTTTGTATTGTGTCAGTGTCAGGAGAAAGTTCTTGTAATAAGAAAAACAAGGAAAGTTTCCAAGATTTTTTTAACTTTGTGGTTTAGGGGTATATTGACTATCGATGGTCCCAGGTTCGAAATACGCGTCGGGTAACTGGGAAATGTGTTAATTAATTTTCTATTAAAAACAACATTGCCCGAAATTGGATAAGGACATGGCTGGCGATAGGTCATAGGTGATAGGTCATAGGAGGTAAACGAGATAATTGGCATATCGCGTTTACAAAAACTATTTCTGCTAATCGTGGGTTACCTAGTTGAACCTGTTCATTGAATGGGGTGTTTTGATACTTTTTAATGACTATAATTTGGCAACAGACACATAGAATATTTAGGCTCTTCCATAGCAATGACAAATGAAAATCTTCTTGTGCTATCCTTGTGTGTTCTTGTGTTGTCCTATCCTTTATATCCTTAAGACAGAAACTAATAGAGATCTGCAGTGATATGCAGTGACGTTTTGAAGGTAAAAATAGATAAGGAAGTAATCTAGCCAGATAAGGCTGTTATTTAAATCTTTTGAATAAAGGTTTTGAGAGAGTACATTATTAGTGACAAATTCATTTTTTATATATCATAAAAAAGTTTTAACAAAGCTATAAATAGAAAAGAAATGCTTGGAATCTGAATCCAAGTTCAACATTTATGCCGTTCTACAACTGCCAGCAACGCTCTGCGCAATATGACCTTTCTTACTATACTTACGACTTATTAAGTTTGAATTTTGTTCGCATGTGGGTTTCCGTCAAATTTTAGGTAACTTAAGATACCAGAAACGTGTGTCTACATTCGCCAAGAAGGTGTTTCACTCTGTTGTTTTCTCAGTTTTAGTTTACGTACCTCTTAAAGAGAAGCAGTGGTAAAAAACGTAACTGACGTCTTACCTTCATAGTATTTCAGCTATACGTTTTATGAACCTCACGCCAAAGATTTATATTTCCATTTCGATTAGAATATTAGAATAACTATCAAGTAAATCGAGTCTATTTATTCAACGCAATATAAGTCTTTGCTACACATTATAAGATTCAAGTTTGTTTGCGTTTTATACATCCGAGTCTTCTGTATGTCAGTGTTACTACTTACTGTGTGCCTGGACTTTAGTTTTTTATGGAATAAATCATTTGTGTATTAGGTAATAATCAAGTGTCGCTAGTCGCATATTGTTGATGTTGACTACATGAGGTGTCGGGTTCGATTCTCAAGTCGAGCAACAAATTTCAATTGTCTACTGAAAAATAATGTTGCTCATGATTGGAGTTCCTGGTTGACGGTAGCTTTGTCACTTACTATATGAAACAAGATACTTTCAACTAAGCGTCAGTGCCCTTATTCGGAGCCTACCTTTTCGGTGGTACGAGCGTGAAGATACCTTTTCTTACCATAATAAATTAAATATCTACTGTCTGTCGATCGTTGCAATGTTTTAGTTTGTTTGACTTTTATCTTCTTAGTTCAGTTTGTTAAAAATGTTTGTAACCATTGCCTCTTTTTAGTGATCAAAGGTTACAAGATCTAATCACCCTATCTGAGATATTTTTTTTTAATTTTTACATTGTTTGCGAATTTGTTATTACATGTTGTGAATTATTTCCTTTTTTAAAAGTCCTACCACTAAAATATTCATAGTGATTCTTTATTATGGAATATTAGATGAACATATGGCTCGTTCTTCGTGGAAACGTGCATACTTCAAATACGATAACATGTACTAGGACAGCGCGTAGAAACGAATTATTTTACAAGACCTTCCGAATAACTCATTAGACTCTTGATGATTCGAGGGTGGTGAAATTTCGAATAGTCACTGTGTAACGTTAATTCGTACAAACATTAAATACGAGTACAATGAAAATCACTATTAGTTTCCAACGCCAATCAATTTTAATTTACGCTTTGTCTCATTATAACAGTTGTTTCGTAAATCAAAATATATAATTCTTAAATTAAAACTAATTGGCGCTTCGAAAACTAGCCGTATTTCTATCAAAAACGCTTCAGTGCATAGTTGTCAGTTATGCGTGATGCTCAGCAGTAACATGGAACGTGGGAAGCTATTTTTTATACGACTTCGAAAAAAAGGTGGAGGTTCTCAATTCGGCCTGTATATTTTTTTATGTATGTACACCGATTTTGCCCAGGTTTCTGAACTGATTTACATAATTCTTTTTTTTTTGATACGGAATAGTTTCAAATTGGTCCCATAAAAAAAAAATTTCAGATAGGCCTATTAG
>NJDC01001607.1:49125-59348 GCA_002245475.1 Calephelis virginiensis
AAGTATCTACTGTCTGTCGATCGTTGCTATGTTTTAGTTTGTTTGACTTTTATCTTCTTAGTTCAGTTTGTTAAAAATATTTGTAACCATTGCCTCTTTTTAGTAATCAAAGGTTACAGGATCTAATCACCCTATCTGAGATATTTTTTTTTTACATTGCTTGCGAAATTGTTATTACATGTTGTGAATTATTTCCTTTTTTAGAAGTCCTATCACTAAAATATTTATAGTGATTCTTTATTATGGAATATTAGATGAACATATGGCTCGTTCTTCGTGGAAACGTGCATACTTCAAATAAGATAACATGTACTAGGAAGTCGCGTAGAAACGAATTATTTTACAAGAACTTCCGACTAACTCATTCAACTCTTGATGATTCGAGGGTGGTGAAATTTCGAATAGTCACTGTGTGACGTTAATTCGTACCAACATTAAATACGAGTACAATGAAAATCACTATTAGTTTCCAACACCAATCAATTTTAATTTACGCTTTGTCTCTTAATAACAGTTGTTTCGTAAATCAAAATATATAAATCTTAAATTAAAACTAATTGGCGCTTCAAAAACTAGCCGTATTTCTATCAAAAACGCTTCAGTACATAGTTGTCAGTTATGCGTGATGCTCAGCAGGAACGTGGAACGTGGGAAGCTATTTTTTAAACGACTTCGAAAAAAAGGTGGAGGTTCTCAATTCGGCCGGTATATTTTTTTATGTATGTACACCGATTTTGCCCAGGTTTCTGAACTGATTTACATAATTCTTTTTTTGTTTGATACGGAATAGTTTCAAATTGGTCCCATAAAAAAATTGATTCAGGTAGGCCTATTAGTTTTTATTTTATGAGCATTTTTTATCTACTTTCACCCATACCGATGTCTATTTTTATTAAATTAATTTTTTTCAGCAAGAAACTAAAAAGCATTAACTAAAAATAACAACGTTAAAAAGGTGACTTCTTAACTTAAAAGTAAAAAATAATAAACATTTGATATTAATTATATACTACCTATTATTTATATGTACTATTTACTAATAGGTGTGAAGTCGGTGCCAAGCCAATTAATATTAAATGTTTAATTTTTAATTAAGAAATCGGTTTTTTAACGTAGTTAATTTTTTATGTCATTGATAGCGAACGATCAAACAACTCTCTTGATGGTATGAGACTAACATGGCCTACATATATTATAGTTAAAGGTTCTGGCCTAGAGCCGTGGTGTTAGGCCTATTATGCTAACCTACCAGCTACTCGACCCACCGGACCGAGAGCTGACACTGTCAATATGCCACCAGAAAAAGGTAAGGCACTGGATCATGAGGGCAAGTAACTGCAAAACATTCTACCACCAGTGAAATTGTTGGTGACGGAGCCAAGCTACTCTCACTTGTTAGAGCTACGTGGTAGGGAGTCAGATGGTCTATTCTAAACAGAGCATAGACATCATCTTCCAATCTATATATTAATACGTGATGCGAAAACTTTGGACGCCTTTTTATGAAAATTGCGCGGACGCTGGAGCATTCAATTTGGCACACTTATAGTTTATGTGTAGGAGAAGTGTATAACGCTAATATTTTTCAATAACAATGCTTTTAAAGTACATTAAATCAATAAATAAAATATTACCCACACTACCATGCATTTGACACACACAAACAAATATATTGATGATAACGATAAAAGATCACAGTTGGCGCACTTAAAAGTTTAGAAACAAAGTAGTTGGTCTTGAGAAATGAAGACGGCGTTCTTATCAACAAGATATTAAAATTTATTATGGTCGAATTTCGACCAATGGGTGACCACTAGTATTAATAAAACAACAATAGATTATACAAATTTTAATAACTCTTTTCAATCATCCCTTCACAATCTGAATACATTTCAGAACAATCACCTTTGAAATTGTGTGCTTCATCATAATGCTTATGTAGATCTGAGTCGAATTCACCTGGAGGCAATCTGAAAACACAATCTGTACACTTTAGCTCAATTTAGCTTACTTAATTTTAACTGGATGAAATTTATACTGTTTATATTGAATAGAAAAAACCTTACATAATTTGTAAACCTCATATTACTTCATTGATTTTCATTTTTTGATATCTAAATTAGTTTCATAAATTAGTATTATTTGTGAAACTAGTTTTAACTAATAATAATTTTAAAATGTTATCCTTGGTCTACTGATTATAAATTGGGTAGAGACATTTTAAGATCAGTATTAACTCCTAATCATCGAAAAGAAACTATGTATTTGAAGTTTCCAGCGTTTGAGCAACGATGATTTGACTAACGCTCTCAGTCAGCGATTCTCAAGGTGTTGTGGATTGGATGTTAGTGGATTCTAGAAGTTGTCTTAAAAAGTCATCAGCCTTCAGGGAAGTTTTGTTTATTTGTAACTTATTACTCTTACTTACTGACATGTTATGAGCTAACATTAGAAATATTTTTTTCAGTTTAAGCAAACATTTTGCGGTTGGTGTTTCTTAGAAAGTTTTTGTTTTGACATTTGTTAAAAACTTTTTAATTAAAGGTAGGTTCCGTTATTTAAAACTTTAGGAATCCTTGCTCTAAGTGGGTAAAATCCGCTACAGTCCATTTAACACTATTTTAAATTGCCTTAAAATTTAGTTCAAGATTTGAGTCACGCGATTTTCAGGTGATATATAATTTAAAGCAGTAAATGGCGGCAATTCTAAACTTCTTTGTCACCAAACAAATTTTAAATTATCGCATCTTTTTTAATAAAAGTAATAGAAAGAGACAGAACATGTTTATTGCTTTTACAGTAGTTTGTACTCGATATTTCCTTGGAACTTTAGTTGCAACCGACTTATCTGTTTAGTAAATGATGTAGTAATATGACACATTTTGATTGAGAATTTTACCTACAAAATAACGAAATTAACCAATGAATTAACATTTTGTGAAATTTTCGTTTATTACCAATTTTGACAAACGCATGGATCAGTTGGTGGCACTATACCCTGGAATACGTTAGTTGAAAATTTTACATCTCATTTTATAATGACAATTTTTGACATGTCTAAAATGTTTCATCTCTTTTGTTTCTACTTCATTGAAAAAAGATAGCATACACCTGAAACAAGTTTAGTCAGTGCTCAGCAGAATTACCACCAATGGCGTGCAGATGGTCAATAAAAAAGCACTCACGTGAACGTAGCTCTCATGATTTCTTCCAAGAACGTGCCTTGCTTGGCACCGCCTCTTCTAGTTTCGCAAAGCAAGCGAGTTATACATTCTCTGCCATTCCAGCCGACCCTGTGGAAACACAAAGGAAATGTCTAATGACTTACAAATACGTTGTTATCTAATAATCTTTTACTCCTTATGGAAAAAAGGATAGTTGTTAAGTTGGACGTGTGTATATACATGTTTGTGTGTATGTGTGTGTGTGTTTGTGTGTGTGTGTGTGTGTGTGTGTGTGTGTGTGTGTGTGTAAGTGCGTATGTGTGTGTGGGCGTGTGTTTGTATGTGTGTATGTGAGTGTGTGAGAAATCTTATAGCGATAGACAACTTATTACAGTGTTATTATTTTTAAGAATTACATCAAATCAAATTTATTTTTAGCAGCAACTTAAAGTGAAGTAAGTGATAATCTCTATATATTTAAAAATAAATTTTCATTTCCTTTCAACTTCGCGCATCATGCTCGAAAGAGTGGAGCAATTTTGCTTATTATTTTTTTATTGTGTGAACTATTTTTAGATGAAAACGTATATGTATCGGGACGCCCTACAAAAGTGATAACGTATAAAGGGAAGGCAGATAGACTGATGCAGTGACGAGTTACGAAACGATGTGGTTTACCTTCATGTAAGAAGTAATCACTTGAAATTTTTATATTCATTTTACTGCTAATTATTATTGTCGTAAAAAAAGGACATAGACGTTAAACTCATAATATGGCCCATTTTACATTTCGTTGTTGGGTTTATCTAGCTCATTCGTTAAGTTACTCTTATTCTCAGTTGGCAAAGTAACTTCACTCAAATGTTCTTTTATTTAATAAACAATTTAAGTAGATTTATGGTTTGGATTTTGCGGAGCTACAGACGCTCGTAATTAAAAAAGTTTTTTCGTTTTGGCAAGATGTACTTTAACTTGGAGCCCGCACTTTTTAAATGTTATGAAAGGTTTATAAATTTTTATATCTGATGAGCGTCAATCGCCATATTTCGTAGATGAAAATGTTTTTCCTCTAAAATCACTGCCCTATTAGTTTATATGTCACTCCCTCAGCGCTCTAGTGGTTCGGTGTTGGCGTCGGCTGTATAAAGTCTTAGGTTCGACTCTCGCGCTGGGCAACTTAAATTTGTTTTTCTTCAATTTTATAATTCTTAATTGTAAAATTGATTAGTTTCTAGTAGTAAGAGCATTTTGTGTCAAAACTAAATCTTCTCACATTATGACATAATTAAATGATCTTCGAATACTTTATTTTTATTTAGTCGCCTCTGTGGTCTAGCAGTCTGGCGTCAGACTTGACTTCTTGAGGCCCCGGGTTCAATCCCCGGGTCGGGCAACAAAAAAAGTACCTAATTTGTAATTCTCCTGGTTTGCGACAGGCTTGCCACCTATCTCATTGTGGGACTAAGTGTTTTCAGGTTGTGCCTCTGCCATCTTCTTCGGAGAAATGGGTGTGAAGATACTTTTTTATTCTTATTTTTAAACCTCTATAGGGGCAGTCTATGGTTAAAAAACGTGTTTTTGCTTAAATCTCCATGGAACAATAAAACAACTTGTTTCTGAAAAATCTAGTGTGGAAAACAACCCAACTTTCATTTATTATTCATCACATATTTACATTGAATGGGTAGTATGTAATATGATAAAAACTGAGGATAAAATAATGTTTTCAATTTGAACATACAAGAAACCGGTTATATAATGACGAGAAATCAGTCAAAACACTAAATTATGAAGCGTAGATTTATGGCCGCACTCAGAGATGTCAATCCACATTTAATATGTAATTAAATCGCAATTATGCATTGAAAATATGGACTTTAAAACTGGTTAAAAGATAACTGACGTCCGGCCGTAACTCTTTTGATTTATTTTGTGTGACACAAACATAATCGGAAGATGGAATAAGTTCCTTTATAAGTGACATTTGTTTACATGATTACAACCATCTAGAAGCTATATTAGTATTTATAACATTTAAATACTTTCTAGACTTATTGAAAGAAAAAGGCGGTACTTTGCGGAAATCTATACTTAAATCCAAACAAAGTTATTTAATTTGCAATTTCCCGCCAAAAAAATGTAGAACGTATATTGAGTTTTTAGTAGTGTGTGTATTGTTAGTGCCAATAAAACAGTTTAGTGGTGTGTGTTGTGTGAAGCTGGATATATTTGGAGGTTTTGGCTTCCGGTAAGTCCAATTCATTCATAGCGCACTATTTTGCCTGTTTTGTCACGCCATTATACGTATACATTATTTTGGCGGGAAATTGCAAATTAAATAATTTTATTTGGATTTAACCTTCTAGACTGTTGAAAACACATCTTGGTACAAAAGGACCTTGGAGGAAACTTTGTTTTCATCTTACGTTTTTATTATTATTAGATTAAATTTTCGGTCCAGACGAATGCAAACCAATTTGTGTAATCAATGTTTACATCGGTCTATACGTCTCTCAAAAAATAAAATCTATTTGCTTTTGTGAGTTACTAGAATTGTCATACTTAAATATATGGTTTTACTCACGCTTTAACAAATTTCTCCAATTGCAAATAGAGGTTTTTTCTTCCTTCTCTATGAAATTGGATTTCATTTTTGTCTAAACTTGCAAAATGTTGTACTTCTTTTTGTTTTTCATGCATCTTTTTTATATTGAGCTCGTCTATACTCCGTTTTGCAAAGGCTGGATTTACTATTGGTCTCCTGTAATAATAAATGGTGTATTGGTAAACCTGAAGCAGTAGAGTGTGGCTCAGCAACTTGCCCGGATATGAATCCACGACCTTACTTATTCCTGCTGCCATAACTATTCGGCCACGATCAGACATCCCAGCCTCAGGGTTGTCGGTGGCGACGTACCTTTAACTTCTATGGTGTCTATATGTGACGGTTCTCTCTTACCATCGGAGAGTCGTGTGCTAGCTCGCTCACCTCTTACATAAAAAGTGGAAAAAAACCTTAAGTGAAATGAGTAAATTTTAAGTATCTTCACGCCAATATCCACAAAGATATAGGCAGAGGCACAACCAGGGCACCTACGACTGGTCGGAGACACTAAGTCCCAAAATGTGATAGGTGGCAAGCCTATCGCCAATCGAGCACATATCCAATCTCGGGCAATGTTATTGTTATTAGAAAATTGAAAATACACATTTCCATTTTTTTTATTGCCCGACCCAGGGATCGGCATTGGTACCTCAAGAAGTCAAGTCCGACGCTGGATCGTTAGATTATTGAAGTGATAAGTCAATTTTTATTTAAATTGGACGTAGTTAAGCAGAAAGAACCCAACCCACATGAACAGCCAAATTGAGAGAAACATACTAAGGAGGTCGTAAAGCTTATAATACTTTCGTTCAGTAAAAGATTTCATAGATAAACAAAGCTATGACATTTGGATAATCATTAGATACCAACCGACATGTAAAGCCAGCACATATTATTATAAATATATAAACTTTAAAATCAATTATCTCAAAACTATTTAGATGTGGATTGGGTCCTTTCTGCTTAACTGCGTCCAATTTTAGTTAAATTATTCAATACTCATTTTTTTAATACTCATTAAAAATAGTAAATTATGTATATCCTCGATACAGCCAAATCCTTAAGACATTGTCATGATTGAATCTGACCACTTTAAAGAACTAAATAAATTTGTTGTGAGCGACGCTAGCACCATCTAGTATTTAAATAGATAATATAAACTGTGAATAATTAATGTATGACATTAATATAAAATCATTTATTCATATAATATTAAATCTAAACATTTACATAGATAAAATGAGGTACGAAGTAATTCATTATTATTTATAGGCCTATTTGATATTAATTTGTTGTCTGTATTCAGCCAATTTGCTCAATTACTTATGAATTACTAAGGTGTGATTTGCACAGCAGGGTTCGTATAAATAAGGGAAAATATACAAAAGGTAATGTTAAGAATATTTTCTTATAACGATGTAATAATTTTATAAAATATTCCCCGTGTTGGTCTGGGCTTTCTTGCAGAATAGACCCTCTGCCTTCCTACCAGGCAGCTCGTAAAAGGCAAACATAGGCTTACCGTCACTAGCATCGTGATATCTAACTAGGTGGTAGAGTTTCGCAGCGACTCGCCCGGATTGGTACCACCGCCTTACCTATTCCTGCCGCCATAACGTCATTACGTGTTCCGTTTTGGAGGGTAAGGTAGTCGGTAAACTTACTTTTGCTTGGGGCCTAACATCCCGGCCCAGGTTGGCAACGCACCATTACCCCCTTTGGTGTCTCTAAGCGGCGTGAATTTCTTATTATCAGGAAATCCGACTGCTTGTTTGCCTTCCACTATCATAAAAAAATGATTATGTTATCCAAACTAATACTATAAATTAAGTCAGCCTGTCTGTAACGCTTTCAAAGCTAGTCCGCTGGACTGCTTTTGGTAAAATTTTGTATGTATATAGCTCAAACCGTCGGTACCCATAATAAATAATAAATAAATAAATATCCCTGGACAAGTTACACAAATTTAATCTAACCCCAAAGTAAGCAAATTGTATGCTTGTGTTATGGGTGTTAGTCAACTATTTAAATACATAGAAATACATAAATAGATACCAGAATAAATTTAATAAACACCCAGACCTGGAAATGCAGACATCTAAATGTTCATCACACAAATGCCTGCCCCGTCGGGAATCGAACCCGAGCCTCGCGGTTGATCGGTGTAGTTAAGCGTGTATGCTAGCCACACGACCAACGAGGCGGTCAAAACCCATGTTTCCATTCATTCAGCAAATTTGTTCAATTACTTATGAATTAAAAAGTTGTATTTTGCACAAAATGAGTCTTATCATATAAAGTAAATGTTTTATGATAATTATCAAAGAATTTTATGATTTTTTTGTGTTTTTTGTTTTATTTTTATTTCCAAAATAGCTAAAGCTGTCTGTTACGCTTACCCCGTTAAAGCGATGGATTGTTTTTGATGAAATTGAATACGTATTCAAAGACCCGAGAGCAAACGTAGGCTACCTCTTTTTTAAAAATCAAGCCCCAAAGCACTACAATTGTTAGTTAAAAAAAGTCCCCATTCCCTTATTTCGTCGCATCAAGCTTGACCAGATGAAATAAATTTGTCATTCCTTTTTATAATTATTCTCTGAAGGTTCTTATGAAGAATTAATCAGGGAAAATTGCCGAAAAAATAAGAGTAACAGCACTTTAATTTTCTTAGTGTTAAGTTGACTATTCTCTGACAACCCATCAGTACCCAGCACCAACACTCAGTATAATATAATTAGTAGGCGTCAGTACATGACTACACCGTCGACGGTAAGTCACTACCAGGTGGAAGACCGATATGCAACAGCTCGCCTAGGATAGTACAACCATCATACCATTCCCAGCTAGCGCCTGTTAAAAAATGAGGATCGCACTCACGTCAGGCGAAAGGGCATCAAGAGCCTTCTATTGGGTATTTCTGGATGACCTACAATCGCACTAAAAGTATTTCACATACCTAATACAAGTTAAGGGAATATATATTACACAAAGAACTTGTTAGTAGGAGAAATAATACTAATAAGAATGACAAAACATAAAAATTTTGGTGAGAAATAATTTGCTTTACTCATTAAATGTACCATAGTACTACGTGAATAATTTATCACTCGTAAGGAATATTCAAAGTATTAAAAATTGGTAGAGTAGTATAATTCAGATAGAGTAGATCCCCCATTACGAATAAATTCTACATTTAAAAAATGCCAGAAGTTTGTTGATATTTGACATTTGGCATTATGGTTTTTAAAAATGCCAGGACGAAGAGAAAGAAGAGTACTTAATTTGATATACCTATGTTTATTGCACTAGTAATAGCACTTCATTCACAGAAATAATACCTTCTTCGATTCTACGAAATGAAAATCCGTAATCGACTAACATACTGTTTTATAACAAAACTTTGTAAGAACGCTGTGGATTATTGACATGGCAATTAAAATAAAAACTTTAGAATGAACTCTTTTTTATCGACGAAAAGCCCGAGAAGTTTATCAGTTAGGTATAAGGTAGGTCAGCTATTAACGGCCACGCGTAATGCGTTGCACGAGCGGTTTGGTTACAATAAACATCTTAGAATATTTAGACTAAAGAAGAAAGAAATGGAATTAGCAAAATGGATCGGTGATACCTTCAGATATTCGATAGGTCGTTTATAGCTGCAATTATCATAGTATTTTTTTTGCAAGATATACACTTCGAGAGTGGTTCCATATAACTTTTATGGTAATCAGTTCAGCACTTCTTGAACCATATTTAACACGTATCTATTTACTTAGACGACATAATTGTAAAATTATTTTTGCAAATTTACTGGGAAAACGTGGTAGGTATCTCCCCTGTGGTCTAACAAGGACTTGACTTCTTGAGGTAACGGGTGCAATCCCCGGGTCTCGAGGTTACCAGGTTGCCAGGTCGGGTCGGTCCAAGTGTTGGACTTTACCTAATGAAGTCCCGGGTTCGAACAATGAGTCGGGCAACAAAAAGAAAATGTGGTATTACCAATTTTCTAATTTAAAAATAAATTAGTTGGGAGTGGACATGTGCCCTCTTGGCAATAAACTTGCCACCTATCACATTGTGGAACTTAGTGTCTCTAGCTAGTCGTGAATACCCTGGTTGTGCCTCTGCCTACCTCAAGAATATGAGCATTAAGATACTTTTTTATATGATAGGTTAGAAAAACATTGAATAATTACTTGTGATACGGAACTTTAGAAAGAACTTTGCCATTTTCATCCAAAAAGTAAATTGACTTTGATACTCCATCTCGGTTTTGAGCAAAACCTTTTTCGTGTTCCTTGAAGAAGTAGAAAAGTTTCGGGTCCGTTGGTAGTTCCCATGCTAAAGCTGCTGTCTGTCCAAACCAAACGACATCTCCTATTTGAAGGTATCCATGGGTTTGAGTACAGAATACTAAAACATATAAACATAAAACAAGTAATATTACAAAT
>NJDC01001607.1:66274-82167 GCA_002245475.1 Calephelis virginiensis
AAAGAATAAAATTGTAACAAAATAAAAAAAAATAAGAAGAAATAAAGAAGTAGAAAACAACATTATTTAACCCTATGTATTTAAAAATTAAGAAAGAATAAAAAAGAATTTATAAAAACAAAAAAAGGATAGGTACACACAAAGTAGGTGGGTATCCCCCCCACAAGTCAGAAAGATGATGAAAGATAGAAAGATAAAGTATGAAGGATAAAAGCGAGAACAGAGTAAATGATAGAGCTTGAATGAAAGAACCTAGACATTCAAAGGCACTGCGTAATTACGGCAGTGGAACTAGATGTTTGCCAAAAAATGGCAACCGAATAAAAAAATAAAAAAACTATTATCGTTAGCCTTCGAGCCTTTTCTGCAGCACTGATTGGTGCCACTGTGAATCTAGGACCCGTAAAAAACGCGACATTTCAAGTTTTCCATTTTGTTAAGTGAATGACGCAAACAAAAAAAAAACATATGAATGGCGAAAAAAAACCTAAATACATCTATAAATATTTGTATAATTAGAATTTGGAATTCCTAACTAAAGGGGAGAAATTGTGATTGAACTGGCCAGTACGACAAAATGCCAATTTCATATATAAGAACTTAATGCAAGTGTTATAGTAGTGATGGGGCTTTTTAGAAATTTCGTAAATTTTTAGAATTTACGAATTACGAATATATGAATTTAGAATTGGAGGGTATTTACCCTACCTAAACTTTTTAAAATTACGTAAATTTTATAAAAAGACCTATGTTAGGTCATATTCAAAGGTTAAAATGAAAAAAAGGCGTGGCACTATATCTTGGACTTGACCGTGTTTTGTACATGAATACTACGTATTGTTACATCCCTATTTTCATTGCCAAATTGCTGAACTGCAATTAACCCTAGAATTCAGCAATAATACTGTTATAGCTATTTATTACTCATGTTTTCCAAGTTTTCAGTCAGTTCTATACATTCAGTCGAATCGCTGCCCAACGATGGACCCGGTTTCTGCCTGCTGGTTGGCCTCAGTGAGGAGACTAAATAGTATATCAGCTTCGGGTCGTACCGCCCTTCATCAGGACCCGTAACCTCTTTGGTGTCTATAGGCCACGGCTATCTTTTACCATCAGGAGACTCGTGTGCTTGTTTGCTTACCTATCATATATAAAAAAGAGTGTGTATCTATGTACGCATGTAAGAAGTTATACTTCTTTAACATAAGAATCCAAAAATAACAAATAAATATGTTCGTAGTTCTTTTCTTATAAAAAGTTTAGCAACAAACTTCAAACTGTTGCTTTATCTGTTAAGCAACTAACTTTAGACTGTTGCTTTTATCGGAAAAAATCACTTTCACATTTCTTTCCAATCACACCGAAAGAAGTATAACTTCAATTAAGTATCTTCACACCCGTATTCCCCAAGTAGACAGAGGTACAATTACGACATAAACCATCGGACACAAATCCAATCCTGAGTAACGTTGTTTTTATGGAAAAATTAAAAAAAACACATTTTTTTATTGCTTGACCTGGGGCGCGAGCCCAGGACCTAGTTTATTTTATGATATTGGAAGGCAAACAAGCAGACGGATTTCCTGATGGTAAGAAAATTACGCTGTCTAGAGACACCAAAGGTGGTAATGGTGCGTTGCCAACCTGAGGCCTGGACGTTAGGCCTCGAGCAAAATTAAGTTTACCAGCTACCGGACCACGTCATGATGTCATGACGTTATGACGGCAGGAATATGTAAGGCGGTGGTACCAATCCGGGTGAGTCGCTGCGAAACTCTACCACCTAGTAAAAGTAGAGCCAAGTCGGACACCGAACCGCTACACTACAGATGCGATAAATATTATATTGAACTAAAGCTGTTTTATTTCGTATCCATTTTATTGTATATTTATATATTCATTTGGAAGTCACTACATCCTGGGTACAAGGCAGCGCAGTCATCTTTTTCTTCGTGCGCTTTATCATACTTCTCGTGTTCTTCATCACCGAATTCCTTACCTTTTGGTAAGCTGAAACGAAAAAGAAATGATTATTTGGAAATAGTCCAAAACAAAATTATTAAGTAAAAACAGTGTTTTAATCCATAAAAATATAAATACGAAATCCTGAAAGTCTAATAAAGGCTTTTTTAATCAACTTCCGAAACCGGCTCCAATTGATTGACCACGTTATTCGCAATTTGACAGTTCTCTAGATTAAGTAAGACTTCATTCACTTTGACCATACAAATAGTACTTGTGCGCGTCGTCGTCTAAAGGGTAGCTCGTTCCGAGTTTCTCTACATATTTTATCAATATCTGGCAAAAGTATTTTACACTTCATCAAAACGTCAAAAGTCAAAAAGTCAGAAGTCATTTATTCTGTGGCTTTAGGAATTACACTGATAATACATCTTTCAAAACATTGGTTTTTAAAACCTGCCGAGTAGGCAGTCCAGATTTATTATACAAACTAGCTGACCCGGCAGACGTTGTTCTGCTATATTTTTAATGTGATTTTAGTAAAAAGAAATTAGGGTGAGTCACCCTCATCACTTAGAGGTATGAAAAATAGATGTTCGCCGATTCTCAGACCTACTCAATAAGCTCACGAAATTTCATGAGAATCGGTCCAGCCGTTTCGAAGCAGTACGGGAACGAACATTGTGACATGAGAATTTTATATATAAGATTTAGTTGTGAGTATTTACTAGTATAAATATTTTTGTTTATTAATTAAAACAACGTTAATTAGGTTTGTGCTACGCTAATCACCATCGCTGACATTTGATCGAACTTCATTGTTAATATTTTATACTTGTATTGTCATACTAAAAATAAATTAATTATACATTTAATTATGCTGATGGCTAATTTATTATGACTAAAAACTGTAAGTTATTTTTGAAAATATCTGACATGTGTTTTTAAAATGTAACCATCAAAATCTGTGCATTACAAATATAGAAAAAAAAACATGCGAATAAAATATTGGATTAAAAACTGTTGGTTGTCTTAACAACCAAAGACCTCCTTTCTGTTACTATGTTTAAAAACACAGTTACAAAAATTTGGCTAATATTGTGAAATTTCTGTATGACTGTATTTGTATATTACGGTTATATATTGTTAACAACACTGACTAAACTAATAAAATACAGAGTAAGAATTGAATTTACACTTCGAATCATACGATTTTATTTGGACGTTTCGTTTATATATCTCATTTTCGGTATTTTAGATGTTTAATCAGTTTTCCTTTTAACCGTCGGATTATTGAGAAAGGGCATGCTCAGATGGTTTTGCCATGTGGAAACTAGATGTCTTTGTAAGAAAAGGGTAATGAATATGGAGGAAGATGAGCAGGTGGGCAATTATCATGACATTAGGCACTCGATACTCTCTGCCTACACCGTAAGAAAGATCCTCAAGAAGTGAGTATAGGTATGTATAATTATTCGAAATCTAACAATAATAATAATTTAATATTCTAAGCCAACATATGTCTAACAATATGAATAATAACTCTAACACCTATTTTTCTCAATTTTTTTAAAGTCAACAATTTTTCTTTTTTTATAATCTTCAACCCCTACATACTCTCATTTCTTTTGTAATATATTTAAAATAATAAAATTAATATGCTTATTTACACATTAAATCCTATTTACGTTTTTTTTAATACCTCACTTTTTTCAATTAAAGAAAATAAATAAAAAAAGTTAATAGCAAATAATAGTGAAGTGTAGTTATATTGAAATAGGCCGCACGTGGTTCCCAAATATAGCGGCATTGCCTGATGGTACGCAAGGCAATAAGTCAACGTTATCTCAAATCAATCAACTTAAAATGTAAATCAATCACTCACGTACCTGATTTGAAAATTTATCAGCGGTTTATGTATTAAAAGGTTTTTTACAAACGAGGAGTCAAACGATTGAGTTCACTAGGGATAGGCATGTGTGGCGTAATCATTTTTATTTCAGTTTAAGAGAGGATACTGTTTTTTTGTTAATTATTTTGTTTAATTAATATATTTCCATAGCATAATTCGATAGATGTATTTGGTTTAATTGAAAAAATCAAATACTATGATATTAATATTTATACATTCATCACTACATAGTATAAAACAAAGACGTTTCATCGCTGTCAGTCCCTCTGTATGCTTATATATAAATTTTTTAGACATATTTTAATGCAGTTGTTTTAACAGATAGAGTATTACAAGAGAAAGGTTTATATGTAAATAAAAAAAAAATAAAAGGTGTATTTAAATAAAAAATAAATATCCCTGGACAGGTTACACAATTTGAAACAAGCAAATTATATGTATAGCGTATAAATTCCGAACAACTGGATCGATTTAGCTTATTTCGATTTTTAATTGTTTCTTGAAGTCCAGGGGGCTGATTACTTATCTTTTTATTAATGAACACGGGGCAAAGTGTGCATCAAATAGCTGTCAAATGACGTGTTTTATATTGGCTATCTTCAGTGACCAACAGAAATACAATAGATATAGCAAACACAGAATACATCATTTGACAGCTATTTGATGTACACTTTACCCAGTGATCATCACTAAAAGGATAGGTAATCAGCCCCCAGTTTAGGTTTCAAAGAACAAATACAAACAAAAACGAAAACAAAAACGAAATACGCCGGGACAGCTGGTAATAAATATATTTATTTTTGTATAATATGTAGAAATTGGCACACATAGCGCGTATTACTACAAGATAACGGCGAGTTCCAACTCATGATATTTCTAAAGGGACTTTTTTCCCAAGGTTATCTTTCGGGGCATCGGGACAGACAACTGGATAACAGAACGTCTGGTCACGTTATGTATATTAGGTGCGTGACCAAATGTATGAATACGAAGGAATATTTGAGGAAAAAGTTTTTGAAGCTTGTTGTGTTATATTCAATTACATTAACACTATTTAGAGTTCTTTTTTCAGGCCATAGGAATGTTCAGTAATTGACCCAATGGTGTGAGTAATGTCACTAATTGTACGTGACATAGATGACAAATTATACAAAACTGTCTTCGCTGACTGTCGAAAAAGCCTTGTCAAAAATATTTAGAGTAAATGTTATGGTATCAGCATTGATAACAATTGCTTAACAAATGAGCCTTGGGCAGAGCCGGTTTAACCCTAAGGCAAAGTAGGCAACTACCTAGGGGCCCAGGATCGACAGGGGCCCACTGCAGTCAGCAAAAACAAAGTTTTGTGGATCGAAAATGATAATCAATTCATATACTGTATTATAGTATATGTACTAAAAATAATTGATTTATATTAGAATGATTGATTTATACTAGAAATAATTGCGTTTAATTGTTCATGTATACATAGAGATCACCCAGAGCTACGGCCGAATCAAACGTACGCCACGCCATCCCTGCCTATATCGGGAATAGTATTGTAACATGATTTAGTCAGTCAGACTAGGTAAATAAAAGGAGCCCAAAAATTGTATTGCCTACAGGCCCATACAGGGTTAATCCGGCTCTGGCCCTGAGATTGCGTTAAGTTGGTTGTGCCAGAGACAAGATCTTTCGTAAGATGCAATAGCGTTTGACTGACATCATGTATCAATCAATAGGGTATCAGGGCCAATAATCTAACTTTGGAGTACTTTCAAAACTGGGAAGAAGGGCGTATCCCAACCTTCGCGTTATTCAAAATGATGACGAGGAGTCGAGCAATATTGAACTAATTACTCGTAGAATTAAACTTAGGCCAGTCCAATGCGATAACGCGAAGGATCGTTGCATTTATGTAAATACTAGTCGAATCGACGAACTTCGTATCGTTTGGTATAAATAGCTGCTTCAAGATTGTATGGAATAAAAATTGTAATAGGTATGTTTTCCCCGTGTTGGTCCGGGCTCCTTTGCAAAATAGACCATCTGCCTTTCTTGCCAGGCAGCTCGTAAAAGGCAAGCATAGGCTTATCATCTCTAACGCCATGACATCTGACTAGGTGGTATAGTTTCGCAGCGACTCACCCGGATTGGTACCACCGCCTTACCTATTCCTGCCGCCATAACGTTATGACGTGTTCCGATTCGGAGGGAAAGGTAGCCGGTAAACTTACTATTGCTCGATGCCTAACATCCTGACCCCAGGTTGGCAACGCACCATTACCATCTTTGGTCTCTCTAGGTGGAGTGAATCTCTTACCATCAGGAAATCCGTCTGCTTATTTGCCTTCATATAACATAAAAAAAATGTTTCCATTTTCGCTATAATTTTCCCGTTTTTTCTCTTTAAATTAACCTTGTACTGATAAAAACCTACACAACAAAAAAAATGGCAAAATCAGTACATCCAATGACCACGTTTCCATTTATTCATCCATCATTCCATCTTTTTTTTATAAGATTCAGTTTATCAGCTTGTTAAGCATTCGCTAATACTTTGCCACTTCGAGCGAAGTTGCAGACCCTTCACTCTGTAGTCAGTAAACTTATACATAACAAAGGTTCTTATTCTGGGAACATCGCTTCCACAGCCACATTTCATTCAGACTACAGATGCTGTGTGCGGTAAACTTATACACGTAATCTAAGATCCTGCTATAGGACAGCGAATCAGCACTATTGCCTAAGTGACGGTTGTCACTCCATCCAGCCAATCCATCTTTTCATCTTGCCGTCTGCCAGTGAAAACTTCTTTAGCGGCGTTGTGCACTTTTTGTAATGAGTAAATGATAAAGTTGCGTCAGTACACGTGACCTGATCGAAAATTCATAAGACGAAGGGGGAGATGCCAGCGCGGCTTAATACTTCCTGTATTTTCTTTCTACTGCGCGGCAAAAATAAATGCTTGAGCCTGTTGTTTCGTTTAGATAGTGCAAGGCGCTGGCGAAAATGTGTGTCAGTGTGTGTTTTTATGTTACAGCGTGCTATGTGCATCTATAGATAATGTCTGCTGATGGCTAGACCGCCTGTGTACTCGTAAATTTCATTTCTATATAGTGTTTTAAAATATGTAAATTGAACAAAGTGTACGAGTTTTGTTTTTTTGCAAGAAGTCAAACGAACACACGGTTTTCGGTCTTCTGATGCTAAGAGACAGACGTGGCCTATAGGTACCATAAATTTTACAGGTGCGTTACTGTTCTGAGGCCGGGATGTTAGGTCAATTGTTTAACAATACCGGCTACCTTATCCTCCAGACCGGAACATGACATACCCATTGTGGCACTAAACCAGATACGGCTAAACCAGAGAGGCAATTTTACAATAAAACCCAAATATAAAATTAATTATATGGATATAAAATTACGAGCAATTAAATTTCCAGCAAACTTTCCGAGTACAATAATATTATTAAGTTCATTCTGATCCTTAAAATCCTTGAAACATAATTTTATACTTACGTAAAGACGACGCGAAGGAACTCTTGGAGGAATGTGCCCTGTTTTCCAGAACGTTGCGCTGATTCACATAGTTTGTAAAGAACGCACTGTCGCCCGTCGCCCCCTAAACTAGAAGTAAGTTATAAGTTTATAACAAGCTTATAGAAGTTTATTTATATAAAAACTAAAAGATAAAAGTTTGTTCATTTTAAGAAGAGTTTACTAGATGTTATAAGAAGGTTTATAAATATAGGAGGTTGGCCGGAATAGACTTTTTTACAGACAGACAGATAAACATGAAATAAAAAAAATGAAAATAAAAATATAAAAAAATAATAAAATAAAACAAATGAAAATGATAATAAAAAAATAAAAAATGAAAAACAAATAAAAAATAAAAAAAATACTGTCCGACCCGGGATTCGAACCCGGGACCTCATGCAGTCAAGTCCAGCTACTGAACCGCTGGACCATAGAGTAAAAAGTGTCGTAACAACATTTTCGTAAGAATTTTTTCCGCCTAACCCCCATTCACAACGCGTAATAAGGAAATTCGTTCCAATAAAAATTCTCCCCGATTCCCAAATCAGACAACTCAAAGAAAACGTGTTTTTTTAATTATCTAACAGCGACAAAGTTGTCTAAAAAAGAATATGTGAGCCGGTTGAGGATAGGTTTGCCATGTATTGTGCGTACACGTAATATGGGACTTAAGTATCTTTGGCTAGCAGTGGGTAATATGGTAGTACTTCTGCCTACCTCTTCGGGGATACGAACGTAAAGTTATTTTATATTAGACACAAAAATGAAAATCCTATTCTATTATAATTTTAAATGCGAAAGTTTGTTTGTTTGTTACTTCTTTTGTTTTGTTGGTCCGGGCTCCTTTGCAGAATAGACCATCTGCCTTCCTGCCAGGCAGCTCATAAAAGGTGAGCATAGGCTCACCGTCACTACTACCGTGACATCTGACAAGGGGGTAGAGTTTGGCAGCGACTCACCTGGATTGGTACCACCGCCTTACCTATTCCTGCCGCCATAACGTCATGGCGTATTCTGGTTCGGAGGGTAAGGTAGCCGGTAAACTTACTTTTGCTCGAGGCCTAACATCCCGGCCTCAGGTTAGCAACGCACCATTACCACCTTTGGTGTCTATAGGCGGCGTGAATTTCTTACCATCAGGAAATCCGTCTGCTTGTTTGCCTTCCAGTGTTATAAAAAAATAAAAATCACATAGAGGGTAACTTGGATTAATACATAGGATAGTTTTTATCCCGAAACTATATTCCTGTGGGACCGGCAACGCCGCGGACAACAGCTATAATCTTATAATTTCAATCTAAAAAAACTACCAAATGTTACACATAATAAAATTGCGTATCTAGCGCCAAGTTACCATCTAAAGATGGATTTCAAGCAATCTAGGTAGCTGCATAGCCACCGGTCTATTCTATACCTAATTGCCATATTTTTCTTATCCACAGACATGTTCTTTGCAAGCGATAACATAAAAATGGATCAAAATATCAATCTTGGACAGCAAGTTTTGGATTAAGATTGACTGTTGACCGCTAGTGACACAGGACAGTAGGGTTACTCTTGAAAATCGCAAACTGGAATGGATGGTTAATTTCAGGTACACTTGAGCACAGTACATTACCCTCTATGTGATTTTTTTTATAATACTGGAAGGCAAACAAGCCGACGGATTTCCTGATGGTAAGAAATTCACGCCGCCTATAGACACCAAAGGTGGTAATGGTGCGCTGCCAACTTGATGTTAGGCCTCGAACAAAAGTAAGTTTACCGGCTACCTTACCCTTCAAACCGGAACACGGCAAGACGTTATGGCGGCAGGAATAGGATTATAGACATTTAATTCCATAAAATTCAACGAAGCCCATAAAATAATAACAAAGTAAGTATATTCACGCCCATATCCCCGAAGAGGTAAGTAGAGGCATAACCAGGGCACTCATGACCAGCTGAAGACACCGAGTCCCACAACGTGAAAGGTGGGAAACCTATCGCCAACCGGGCACGTATCCAAATCCGGGCAACTCTCCTTTTTACTACAGAATTGGAAAAACCATATCTTCTTATTGCTGCCCGATCCAGAAATCGAATCCGGGACCTCACGAAGTCAAGTCACGTAGATAGGATTTGAACATGTAACCTTTCGTCTTAAGACGTCAAATGCTCTTAACTATTTTAACTACCGAGGATTTAAGTCCCGTGGCGAAATTTTTAATTCCCTTCTGTACCGTTAACGCGGATAGTTATGTCCTACATATACAATACATATAGAAGATATGAATGTATGTACAGTAGTTTTTTTTTAGTTTTACAATAATATCATATTTTATTTATATCATCCTGAACTTATTTTAGATTGACACACCAACCACTGGACCATCCATAAACCACAAACAGTTTGTACAAAATCCCACTACATTCCTCGCCTAGTACGTGAAGCTATTGAAATTCGAAACACGCCAAATAATTTCAATAGGGAAGACGCTTTTAAGTTGGCCCAGGCCTGGGATCCAATTGTTGGTCGCTGCCGGGCTAAATATACTAAAAGAGCCCTAAAATGTAGGCACATAGTTAGAGTTGTGTATCGCGATATAGTGCCCAGAAAGGATAGCGACAAGGACGTTACAAAAAGTAGAATTAGTCGGAGAGTTGACAGCCTCATCTTACAGTAGATTCTCCTGTCAAAAGTTTCTCAATATTTCTGAAATATGAATAAGTTTAACCCTAGTTAAGAGCTGACTCATAGTTGAATATTTAACCCTGGAACGTACAAGTGGCTACGTAATAGTGTCTAATATTATAATTTTTGGACAAAAACATAAATTCATTTATAAAATACTAGCGCCCCCCCGGCTTCGCACGGTTATGAAATATACATATAAATCTTCCCCTTCAGTCATTTTATCTTTCGAAAAAACCGCATCAAAACAAAATTCGTTGCGTAGTTTTAAAGATTTAAGCATACAAAGGGACATAGGGACAGAGAAAGCGACTTTATTTTATACTATGTAGTAAAGAATCATCAAAACCTTGGAGTTGGTAGCAAGAATGCAAAATAAAAGCAAAATAGTCCAGAATAATATCCTCAATTTTAAAGTCAGTTAAAAAGTGCGATATCTTCAACTTACGCCGTGATTAAAGTCTCTAACTTCCGGTATAACTCTAATCGGCTATTTCTATGAAACTCGATACTGCTACCATCCAGGTTTTCCTTTTTGAGAAAATGTCGTTCCTTTTGTCGTTCATGCATCTTTTTTCGCTCTAATTTTATGTTTAACTTTTCTTTAAATGTTATTTCTTCGTCGATACTACGCTTTGCGAACGCTGGATTCACGATTCTTGGTCTGAAATATAACAACATTATTGCTTAAAAATCGGTTTATCATTCCTATCTATATTTGTAAAAATGAATTCCCATTTCGCGTTGTTGTCATATCATGCATGAAAGGATGGACAAATTAAAAAAAATATATTTTCACGCATCTTCACGCCCATATCCCTAATAGGTAGGGAGAGGTAACGCCTGACCCTCTCCCATCCGCCTCCGCGGTGGTTGCAGCGTAACAGGTACGCAAGTATGTTGGCATTGAAATCGCAAAGTGGTGTAGGCAGTGTCAGTGCCACTTCAGATGATATTCAGCTCCCCTGCTAAGTGGACGGATATCGAGTGTGAGTCTGGCATACCTTACCCCAGTGACACATAGGCATCCATAAGGGATTTCCTCATGTTATAAAAAGAACAACGCCTGTCAGTTCAGCGTATTTTCTATAAATTAGCTAATCCTTCGGTTTATATTGTGTCAATAATGGATTAACAAACAAACAGCAAAAAAAACAAAGTCTGACGGGCCAGATAGACCCGGTAGACGTTGTTCTTCATTTTTAAATATAATTTTAATTAATGTGGGGTGAGTCAACCCTTACCACTGGGTATGAAAAATAGATTGTAAGGGACTCTCAGACCCTCTTGATATTTATATAAAATTTGGTGCAAATAGGTAAAGCCGTTTTGGGAGCACTGTAACTGTCATTGTGACACGAGAATTTTGTATGCAAGATAGGTGTTTCCCGCCATTTCTTATACGCGTTAAAGTGAAATTTGTGGTTAGTGATAGAAGCGGAAAATTTTCCTGCAGCAAAATATATCTTAAACGTTGACACGGACTATAGGATACTACTAAACAAAATTTGGTAAAACATTCAGGAGTTTTTGTGTGAAAAGTGAACAGAGAAATACATAAATATTGGGTTCTGTATCGTGTGTACTTTACTTAGTAATTATTGTTTATAAAAATATTTAAAGAACAGATTTAGTTTTATTACTTTTATTTATTTGTTTAAATTTAGAAATATTTTTACAATTTTAAAAGTGTCCCAAATAAAAATCGACGGGTTGCACTCCGGAACTGCCGGCAGAAGTGAAAACTTGAATATTAACGTTGTGCATTTATGCTATTTTAGAATGGTTAGGGAATAATTTTGCACGAATTGCTTTAATTATCAGTATGCAAGGACTATCATTCATGTGGTAGAATACAATATTCATTTATTGCACTATCGTACACAAACATGACAACACGAACATTTGCGCAAGCGCCTTGCGCCGTCTTACGAATTTTAGATCAGGCCACGTGTCCTGACGCGAATTTAGAAGCTTTTACCTATTCCAAAATAGGTGCGCAACGTCGCTAAATAAGTTTTCATTTCAAAAATTTGCATAAAAACATACAAACACAATTTTAATGTAAGACTTTATTACTTCCATGAAAACTTTCGCATATTACTTGCATATACTTACTTGCTATAAGGAAACTTCCCAACCACCTTTCCTTTATCGTCCACGAAGGTTATGCTTTGGCTATCATCCTTCCGTTGAGCATACTTCTCTTGATCCTTTAGCATCAAAAGGAAATTTGGATCTGTTGGTAGTTTCCAAGCTAATGCGGCAGTGTTGCCATACAGGAAGATATCGCCAATAGGAATAAGAGCAGCTGTTTGAAGGCAAAAGACTGCAAATTAAACAAATAGGTTAGAATAATTTTGATCTCCTTAGTCTAACATACATTCACACACGCAATATTCTGCTGAAATGAATTTGATGCAATTTACAAGTTAGCGGCCAATTCCTTTATATCTTTGCAAATGCCTCATTCAACATTTGCTTTCTTTAAGATCAGTTTTCTCAACTTCTACTTCTGAGTTCTAAGCAAGTTTGATTTTTTTTGATATTGGAAGCTTGCTTGTTTGCAAGCAGCCTGATTTCCTGATGGTAAGAAAATCACGCTGCCTAGAGACACCAAAGGTGGAAATGGTGCTTTGCCAACCTTAGGCCGGGATGTTTGACCTCGAACAAAAGTAAGTTTACCAGCTACCTTACCCTCCGAACCGGAACACGTAAATGGCAAGCGCTGACATTATGGCGGCAGAAATAGGTAAGGCGGTGGTACCAATCCGGGTGAGTCGCTGCGAGACTGTACCACCTAGTCAGATGGCACGGTGCTAGTGACGGTAAGCCTATGCTCGCCTTTTACGAGCTGCCTGGCACGGGAAGGCAGATGGTCTTTTCTGCATGCATGTTTAAACATCAGGTGGGTGAGAGCGCAAGTTAGAAATAAAAAAACCAGTTCAGATATTTAAAGTTGACAAGAGAGCAGACCACCGGTGGTAGATTCTGTACAGCAACGCATGAATTGGGATCAATAGCCTTACCTATTTATACCGCTTTAATGACAATGTTTGGCTTTATTGAGGTCCAGTCATAAGTTTCAGTAGTCTACAGACTTTCACATCAGGCCTAACACCACGGCCATACGGCGATGCCCTTTTAAAATCTGTGGTGCTTTTAGGCCATTGGTCTTTTACTATCGGGAGATCTGTGTATTTGTTGTGTTGTATCTTATCACATAAATGAGAGACCTTCATCCGAAAAATTCAAGCGAAAAAGATTGGCACAGGAAGAGGATCGTTGTTAATTTTATGCCTTTTCTACATACCGATTACAATAGTGAATTTCGCTTCTATTGTCCATCAATTTGTCTAAAATCGGTATTTAGTGAAGAGCCAAAAACGTTTCTCTACTTTTGCATCCTAGCCCTAAACAAGTAAAGAATGCTATACGTGCGAAGTGCAAAAAGTTAGTTTTGAGTCACTACATTTTCCATTAATCGAAAATATATCCGTTTCCCAACTGGAAAACAGTTTTGATCAAACTGTAAAATAATTTGCTTTGGATTTCGAGATATACCTAACCTTGTTCTATCAAGTTCAATGAAAATTGCAGCTTGTCAGCAGTTCGATATAAAACAGACTGAAATAAAAATGTTTTAGGAAAGCCCTTCTTAACGAAATTTATCATAGTATAAATAAATTTCGTTAAGAAATGAGCTTCGCTTCTTGTGGCAGCGAGCAACACTACTATTCAGCGAAAAGTTCTAATCGTATTCTGTATGCACGCATTCTAGCCCTGGACAAGTAAAATAGTCTATATCCGTATAAAACAAAAGAAGTTACAGCATCAAACTATGACAACTTTAATTGAAGATATCTCTGCTTCTACTGCACCGATTTTGATCAAACTGGGAACGAGATCACCTGTCTTTAATTTAACATTAGATAGTTTGGCAAAACTTGGCCTAGCAGTTTATCTATGATGAAGTAACAAATAGACAGAAATAAAAAAACAGCTTCAGAATGGTCCCCTTATTTTAATCTAGAATATTTCAAAATTACGGACCCAACTCTTTTACTAGAAAATCGGTAATTCATTAAAGAATGTTCTCAAAGAGATTCAAAAGCAAATAACTACCAACTTTAGTTTAATGGCCATAAATCAGTACATACCTAACTGTAAAGAGCTGCCGTCTGGAAACATCAAGAACCTCTTACTTCTGGACAGCACTCGCGAACTCGTTTCATTTTCGCCAGCTCTTGTAGTATTCTCAGAACAAACTTCAGCTGTTGCACGAAAACACATTACAAGAAAAACTATGAACTTCATTAACATTTTCAATTAAACCCGTATATCCTGTGTGAAATATAACAAAGTACTGTCCATTTCACACTTAATATTCTAAAGCATATGTTTTAGCAATTAACATGTCAAAAGTGGTATTGACAGTTATGTCGTGGTTGAAAATTTTCGAAAAACAAAAAAGGAAAGGTATAATTCGTGAGGCCCACAATCGTGACTCTTCCATTACTGGTCTGTGAAATGTAACTGTCGGAATTGAATGTCAAACAACCTTGGATGTACTTATGAACCTGTAATATCATAGAAGTTCCTACTTTCTTATTTTTTATATTCCGATTTGGTCATTTGTCTGAAAATCAGAACTTGCTGGAGTATTCAGGGACAAATACAAGGTAAATGAATACAAAGAAGCTTACTAAATACATATATTTTTAATACAGGGTTACACTTAAAGGACCAGCCAACTTTTGAGAGACGACTTAAAACACTTTCTGTATATATGTCTAAAGTAAATTATTTTTTTTTATCCAACGCAAAATAATACAAGACCGCAATCGTATGCGTGGGCTGGTGACGTCATAGCTCGTACTAGATGCATCATAGCGTAAAAAGTTAAGTATTCTAATTTAATATTCATAAAAGTATATATTAAAATGTGACATTCATATTTAAAACTCACTTCCATTTTACCCTTAACTTCTGTATATCAAAACTTAGTCAGTCCTGTATATATTATTTGAATAAATACCCACTTTAGGGATCCATATGTCATAACAGAGTTTTAAGTTTGATCCTTACTACTTTCCCAAATGGTATAGACGGTAGTAATTCCAAAATATTAGCCGTTTAATTAATAAACATAGACTAAATTAAGAGTAAAGTTAAGTTGATATTGGTGGTAATTTTGTTGCGCACTCTATAAACTGATTTTAAGTTGTCGCTGTCAGCTTTCAACGAAAGTAGCAGAAAGAGACAAAACACTTTTAGTGCTGTCACATTAGACGATACACGTCATTTCTACTGACATTTAATCTATCACTCGGAAAACGTTGATTAAAAACATCACAATTTGACATGTCCGGACATGTCTAAAACGTTCCTTCTCCTTTGTTTTTGTTTCATTTGAAAAAGATAACATGCATCTAGGGGGTTTTTGGCGCCATCGAGAGAAAAGATGGTTGAAGTTTTTTTTATAATTATTGAATTTCGTGTTAATATTGAATGAAATTAGTCAATTTTGGTGGCATTTTGTACAATTTTGTTCAGTGAAAATGCACAAATGAAATAATCATGAAAAAATTAGCGTATCGTATATTTCCTCGTTGCCGCAAAATCTCATTACATGAGCTTGTGTAAAAAGGCCACCGCTTTACCCAAGAGCCTGACATGACTTACTGACGACTTATGACTGATGACTTTTGTATTATAAATGATATAAAATTTGATGCAAATTTCTACTTGACTAATGGCAAAATACTGACGAGATTGCCAAAACCTAAAGAAATAAAGAACATGCTTCTAAAATAAGTTT
>NJDC01001607.1:83328-96290 GCA_002245475.1 Calephelis virginiensis
ATCCTTACTACTTTCCCAAATGGTATAGACGGTAGTAATTCCAAAATATAAGCCGTTTAATTAATAAACACTGACTAAATTAAGAGTAAAGTTAAGTTGATATTGGTGGTAATTTTGTTGTGCACTCTATAAACTGATTTTAAGTTGTCGCTGTCTGCTTTCAACGAAAGTAGCAGAAAGAGACGAAACACTTTTAGTGCTGTCAGATTAGACGATACACGTCATTTCTACAGACGTTTAATCTATCACTCGGAAAACGTTGATTAAAAACATCACAATTTGACATGTCCGGACATGTCTAAAACGTTCCATCTCTTTTGTTTCATTTGAAAAAGATAACATGCATCTAGGGGGTTTTTGGCGCCATCGAGAGAAAAGATGGTAGAAGTTTTTTTTTAATTATTGAATTTCGTGTTAATATTGAGTGAAATTAGTCAATTTTGGTGGCATTTTGTACAATTTTGTTCAGTGGAAGTGCACACATGAAATAATTATGAAAAAATTAGCGTATCTTATATTTCCTCGTTGCCGCAATTTCTCATTACATGAGCTTGTGTAAAAAGGCCACCGCTTTACCCAAGAGCCTGACGTGACTTACTGACGACTTATGACTGATGACTTATTATAAATGATATAAAATTTGATGCAAATTTCTACTTGACTAATGGCAAAATACTGACGAGATTGCCAAAACCTAAAGAAATAAAGAACATGCTTCTAAAATAAGTTTAGTTTGTGAACAGCAGAATTACCACCATTATAGTCTGTATCACAATGCAACACCTTATTACCAGATTGAACCTTGGAATACTTTAATCCATATTCATTCATAAGACGGTATGACTTTGAGACTACTAAAAATGACTTAGCATGTTACACAATATATATAAAACAGTTTATTACATAAAAAAAAACAAAAGATATACATCACTTAACTTCTAAAGTTACTGTGTGTGTTTGTGTGTGTGTGTGTGTGTGTGTGTGAGAGTGTGTGTGTGCGTGTGTGCGTGTGTTTGTGTTTGTGTATGTGTGTGTATATGCTACGTTTGTTTGTTTAGGGTGTGTTAGTATAATATATTATGATAAAATTAATTTGTATTAACAATAGATTATGACACTACATGTAATAACGCTTAGACCTGATTATAGTTTAGATTCTTTAGCCATTCAGTTACGTTTATTTTGAAATCGCTATTAAGTAATACGTATATATTTAAAAGATTATTCACTTTGTTGTATAGCTATCCTGCTTGTCTATTATATTGGTTTCTAGCAAAAACTGTATTTGCAAATTCAGTATCAATTTTTATTTAGCCTCTTCTGTATATTTTAGCTTCGTTTACTACAGTTTTATGTTTTTCTACTAAAATATATAATATATATAATTTTCGTACGCTTAGCTAATCACTCAAGGAATACAAATCTTTTGTAGGGAACCTGTATGGCTTTTTACACATAACCTTAATTAATGATCTCTGTCCCCTTTCCAACTCCAAGAATTTAACCTTAGAACAACCACCCCATACAGGAATGCAATATGTTAGAACGGATTGAACAAGAACATAATAAACTTGAACTAATATTTTCTTCGACGCGACTTCTCTAAGTGATTTAAATATCCCGATCAATTTAGGAATTCTATTATTGACTATATCGATATGATTGTGCCAGGAAAGTCTATAATCTATTATAATATCTTATACAATCAACCCTTTCAATATTAGCAATATTATTAATTGTCGTAATAGCAATATTAGGACAATAATTATTTGCATTATTGCAAATATGGATCGTTACATTTACATCACTCAGTTGAGTTCTTTTATTTATAGAAAAACAAACAAATTTTGTTTTTTCTGTATTCAATGTTAGCAAATTGTATTTTAACCACTTAGCAGCTGTGGATAATCCATCATCTGCTGTTTGACGAACTTTACTCCAATTATTACCTCTGAAGACTAAAGCTGTGTCATCTGCACACGAGAACACAAGTCCGTTGTTAATTTTTAAATTACACAGATCATTAATGTAAATGAGGAACAGGATAGGTGCCAGGATACTGCCTTGGGGGACACCATAGTTTATTTCAATATCATCTCTTAAGTATTCACCAATTTTAACCTTTTGAGTTCGACCACTCAGATAGCTTTTTAGTAATTCAAGCTGCACTCCCCTAATACCAATCTTTTCCAATTTACAAATAAGGGTAGATGTCGAAACTGTATCAAAGGCCTTTTTAATATCTAAGAAGACAGTAAGGCATTTCCGATTAGAATCAAGTTTATTGACTATATGAGAGGTGAGATTTAAAAAAGCATCTTATGTACACTTCCCTTGCCTAAAACCAAACTGTGCATCTGATAGAAGTTTGTTTTTCTCAAGATAATTTAGAAGACGTTAGACGAAGTTGCGGTATCTCTTGTAAGATGTTTTTAACATTTCATCAAAGGGATTGTATTAAGTCTGCTTTTGTATCTTGTTTCTGTGTTTTATGCAATGCAAAATACCTGGAGTTATCCAAGGTTTTAGCGTTCGTCTACTTTTTGGAAGTCTTTTAATAGTAGTATTTTCTTGAATATCCTCCGTAATTTTATCGATTAGAATATTTACTAGTTCATTTGGATCTTTACAAAATAGTAGGGTGGATAAGTTTTTGTTTGCGAGACTAACTAACGCTAAATCAAAATTTATGAAAGTTTTTATTTTTAGAGTTGGTTTGACTTCTTGTATTTTTGCTAGGCACAAAAATACCATGTTATGATCTGTCACTGTTGTGTTCAAAATAGCTATAAATGGTTTTACCCTTTGCGTTAAGAGTTTGAGTATAACATGGTCTAGACAACTATTATCCCTAGTGGCTATCTTGTGACCAGGTAACAGGCTAAGTACTGATAACATATTCAAATACTTTTCACGGTTTCTTAGTTCAACGTTATTTTCATTGATTTTCTAGGTTGGTTAAGATAAAATGAAGTAATTTATTTTTAAATTTAACTTTTAACAATAAAATTGTATAACAATTACAGTACAACATTAGTATTTTACAGGAAATTTAGTGCAACAATTTAAAACATTTTGCCTCACCCAGACATTTTTACTCTAAAACATCTGGGTTGTAGGAAATCCACTTTAAAAACAGTAACTTCACCAACCACATCAATAACATTTCAGTATTTTATTCATTTTTGGTTGGTTATCATGATATTGGTTATTAAACGTTCATTTCTTGTGTTTATTTTTATTTAACACATACTTGGGCCTTCACGCTTGGCGAATTATTTTTATTAAGTATTTTTTATTTATAGTTACTTATTACAAAACCCACAAAAAATTTTGTGAAAATTGTTTAAGGCAAAAAAAGGACCATTTATTATCACTTTTAGAACTTTCAAAAATATTATCGCCCGTATAGATCTATTGATCGCCTCTGTGGTCTAGCGGTTCAGTGGTTGGACTTGACTGCATGAGGTCCCGGGTTCGAATCCCGGGTCGGGCAACAAAGAGAAAATTGGGTTTTTCCAATTTTTTTAAAAAAAATATTGCTCGGGATAGGATATGTGCCCGGTTGGCGATAGGCTTGCCACCTATCACATTGTGAGACTTAGTGTCTTTGGATAGTCGTGGATGCTACTAGTTGTCTCATAACCCTCATCCTACCTCTTCGGGGATATGGGCGTGAAGATACTTTTACTAATAATTATCAAAATTAGTCAATCATAGGGAATAGTGGCGGACATTGCATCTAATTCCTACATTTTACTTCTACCACCACATGTCTTTCACCTACTGCGCGTCTACAAAAAAAATTTTGGCTCGCTCTACACTACTACTGAAGGCAGCGTTTCCAAACCTTTACGACTTGGGGATAATCAAGAAAGCTTACTCATTTTTAAAAGGACGGCAACGCAACTGTTAGACTCCTGTTGTTACAGCTTTTGTGAGCGGCGGATATCACATTGCGTCTGGTGAACCATTTGCTCGTTTACCTCCTTCACCATAAAAAGGGTTCCTAGGACTTTTTAAAGTGCAAAGATTTGGTTTGGAATTTATTTCTTTATCGCTTTTAGATATTTTTAAATTTACTAATGAAAATTGTATTGTCTACGTAAGTCATACATTAAAATCATAGAATATGAAATAAATATATTTTAATAATAAATCTATAATATAAAAATGAATCGCTAAATGTGTTGGTAAGCGCATAACTTCCGAAGGGCTATACCGATTTGGCTAATTCTTTTATTAGTGTGTTAATTATTATCAGGAGAAGGTTTTTAGGCAGAGAAAAACTGGGAAATTGCAGAGAAAATGGGTAAAACAATACTTTATTATTTCCCAGATTGAAAGGGCGAAATAAAATTAGTATATAATAAATGTAAAACAATGGCAGTCATAAGCTGGTTGAGTAGTACTAGTATGACTATATTAAAAATTAATCAAATACAGTACTACTATTTAAATTATGCGCTTCAGCTTTACACTTTTTACTATTTTTACGCTTTATACTTTTATTTTTAAATTGGCTGACTTAATCTAAATTTAAGCAAAATAATTAATTATGTAATAACAACCCTATATCTTTAAAATACATTGGGATTTCCGAAGCTTGACGAATATAGCCGAAGCGCATAATTTAAATAGTACTAACTATTCCTATAGAATTTTTGGGTAAAATTTATTAATAGATAAGAGACTAAACGGTTCAACTGATGCCAAGTGATCACCGCCACCCACAAACAGAATTTCATTGTCACATTGATAAAAGCGTAGCTAACCTTTGAATAAATTCCTTTAGAAAATGTCCCTTCGTTTTGAAAACGCTCACTAGCCTGTGAAAGACTACTGCTGAACCCACCCACGGAGTCGCATTTGATGTTCACAATGGTGGTAATTTTGGTGCGCACTCACTGAACTAATTTCAAGTTATTGCTATCTTCTTTCAATGAAAGTAATAGAAAGAGGCAAAACACTTTTGGTGCGATAGCACTAAAAGTGTTTTGCCTGACAAGATTAGCGTGTACACGATATTTCTACAAACGTTTAATCTTTCACTCGGAAAATGTTGATTAAAAACATCACGATCAGATCTGTCCGCTCCAATCTGTAGGGTTACTCTTGAATCTCGATATCATGCGAATTGGAAATTGGAATCGTATATGTCACTTTAGGTACTTTTGGACACAGTTCGAGCGGATTATTAACAATAAGTTACAAATGAATTCAGCTAATCTGACAAAACAATTTACTATTAACAAAATGTTAATAATTAGTCAGTATTGTGTTCAAGAGTACCTAAAATGACATACTCGATTCCAATTTCCAATATTGCATGAATCGAGCTTCAAGATTAACCCTACAGATATGTCTAAACTGTTCCATCTCTTTTGTTTTTGTTTCATTTGAGAAATATAGCATACTTCTAAAATGAGTTTAATTTGTGAACAGCAGAATAACCACCAATACCTTAGTATACAATTTTTTAAATTAAAAACATTTTGAATTATCATCTAAAGCCCGGTTCCTATAATCATCAAAACGTGATTTGAGTTTAACAATTCGTAGTTTGCTCAAAACTAACGGATCGTTACTCATATTTTCAAAAAAAACATTTTGAGTTAACTGTCGAAAACGAGCAATCGTTGTTAGCAATCTTACTAATCGTACAAAATACTACCATTTGTTATTTCATTTGGGTATATAAATGATTGACGAAATTTACGCTTAGCTTACAGACCACGAGGGGTACAAAGGACATTAACATTTGCTTTGTTGGACCAAATGTTCTAATATCTTTCTTCGGCCGTCTTTCAGTAAGCCAAAAATGGATGCTTTTCAATGCTGCATGTAATGCATTTGTAAGAACATTATCCTCATGTGTCGTTATGTAGAAAAATCAATGCATTTCATAAGGAATGTCTTTTAAGTAAGTATATTGTTGATGGTGTCTTCGACGTTTTTAATGGTAAGTGTTTCGTATAAGTATACTTATGCATTTTCATTGATAAAAATAGTATTTAAGTTGTGACTGGCCATAGTTTAAAGTATTTTCGCTACCGCATCCCCGAAGAGATATTCAGAGGCACAACAAGGGCAGCCACGACTAATCGAAGACACTATGTCCCACAATGTGGTAGGTGGTAAGCCTATCTCCAACCGGGCACACATCCAATCTCAGGAATTTTGTTTTTGTTACAAAATTTAAAAAAAAAACATTTTCATTTTTACTATTTTTTGTTGCCCAAACCTAGAATCGAACCCGGGATCTCATGAAGTCAAGTCACATGCTGGATACACCAGATCGTTACGCTATTGAGGCAATCCTAATGTGGATTGTTTTTTTTTTCTCCTTATCCTAAGGATCCTAAAGAGCTGTAATAAAAGGTAAGGTAAAGCAATGATAGGGAAGAAAATTAACTGTTTTATTTAATATATTTTATGCAGTTGGTTTTTATACTTTTTAACTATTCTCTTCTTTATTAAAGAAAAATTGAAAATGTTTAATAGTGAGTGAAAGGTGAATTTAAGCCCTCTAGCGTTCCTTCACATTCAGGATATACATCTCTACATGGTTCCGAAACCGACTGCGCAGAGTCGTATTCTTCATGTTCCGAATTTCGGTGAGTTTTCGGTAATCTGAAAATATAAATGTAGGAAATTTTTTTTTTAAAACATGAAAATACGGCGAGATTTGTAATATATGTTTATTTTTTAATAATACCTCAATGCTTATACTATGAAGATATTATGAGAATATTACTACGAAGAAAGATTCGGGTTAGTTTTAACCAAAATATACAAAATTTGCTGTCGCAATAATTACAAATAACTTTAATAAGCAGCCAAAACAGCTGGCATCACTTAGTCTAATGAATTAATTATTTAAATCGGTTATTTGTGAAAACATAAGTATGATCTTATTTTCTTTCAAGTGCTCTCTACTATTGTGTTTGCATATCGGAAAATAAGTCAGCCAATTAACTTTTTTTAATAATAATGAAAGGCAAACAAGCAGATGGATTTCCTAATTGTAAGAAATTCACGCCGCCTAGAAACACCAAAGGTGGTAATGGTGCGTTGCCAACCTGAGGCCGGGATGTTAGGCCTCGAGCAAAAGTGAGTTTACCGGCTACCTTACCCTCTGAACCGGAACACGTCAACGGCAAGCATTGGACGTTATAGTGGCAGGAAGAGGTAAGGCGGTAGTACCAATTCGGGCGTGTCTTTGCGGTTTATTAAATTTATACCAGTATCTATATAAGTATTTCTACGTTATACGTTGACTAACACCCATAACGTAAACATATAATTAGCTTACTTTGGTGTTAAATCAATTTGTGTCATTTGTAGAGGGATATTTATTTATTTATTATTTATTATTAGTCATCGTCGTTTCGTTATTTTATAAAATAGGTATCTATTTATTTATAAAATAGGTAGTTTTTTTTAGGTATCTAAAACGTTACAAAAATGACTTACGTAAATACAACTCGCATCATTTCTTGCATAAATGTTCCTTGTGGTTGATGCTTTGTTTGGGCAACTTCACATAGTGCTCTCAAAAGACAATGTTTTCCGTTGGTTCCGAGTCTACAATTTGAAATCAGGTCAATTTATTGAACTATAGAATGATTAACATAAGAAGTAGAGTTTTAGTAAATTTTTGTTAATGTTGAGATATCATGTAATGGTCTTCAATAAAAATAACGTATGCAAAACATTATTTTTATTTTGTTTTTTATAATATAGGAAGATAAACAAGCAGACAGATTTCCTGATGTTGAGAAATTCCCGCCGCCTAGAGTCACCAAAGGTGGTAATGATGCGTTGCCAACCTGAAAACGGGATGTTAGGCCTCGAGCAAAAGTAAGTTAACCGGCTACCTTACCCTCCGAACCGGAACACTTCGTGACGTTATAGCGACAGGAATAGGTAAGGCGGTGGTACCAATCTGGGCGAGTCACTGCGAAACTCTAGAACCTAATCAGATGTCACTGTGCTAGTGACGGTAAGCCTATGCTCGCCTTTTAGGAGCTGCCTGGTACAGGAAGGCAAATGGTCTATCCTGCATAGGAGCCCGGACCAATACGGGGGTACCATTTAGTAAGCCGAACTTAGAAACTGATCGGACTAGTGATCATAATGAAATTGATATGGGACCACCTTGGTATCATGACCTATCTTTTTTTTAAAAAGAAACATAAAAATCAGTTTGCTATTTTCCGAGTAATCGCGTAGTAAGTATACAAATATTATAAAGATATATAGTCGAATTAAGAAGCTTCTCCTTTTTTGGAGTCCATTAAATACATTATTGCTCGGTTTAAACTGCCTGCGTTTCACTTGTCATCATAATAGCTTGCCACTGTGTAGTTTATAATAAACGGTAGAGTATATGGTATGCAAAAGGCTTATCCTAAGGTTGGCTACGTACAATGATATTGATATTTCTAGACGACGTGTATTTGAAACCGGAAAGTATGGTTACCATTGACATTTTTTTACCCCTTTTGTAGTAAATTTTTACTCTTTTAACACATTTTTCTGCACATGTGACTACTTGGACTTATTAATTAGTAGTCATATTTTGTGGCTTTGCACATTAATGTTATAAGATAACGAACAACCAGGCGTATCTTCCGATAGTAAGAAAGAACCGACGCTTACGAACACCATAGAAGTTACAGATGCGTCACTATCTAACGTTCGCAATCTCAGGCAGCGTATGTAATTTTATCAACTTTCCTATCCTAGAATACGAAGCACGATAACGGCGAACATTGATGTTACGACAGTAACAATAGGTAAACCGCCAATCCGGATGAGTTTTTTGCACAGTACCTCACCTGGTAAAATAAATTATTTTTAAGTACATAAAAATTTGTTTCGCATAGCTGATTTCCTTTCAATTTTTCAAGCGGGGAGTTCATTCAAGATATTCAGAAACTTCAATCTCCTTGATTCATTGAAAATTCTTTAGTTGCTGTCTGGATAAATTTATCCAGTCTAAAGCAAAGGTTAGTTTGATACAAAATATAAACCGTACCCTCTCAAAAGAGTTTCCACGCGCCGATAAAGAGCCGTTCGACTGCTCCTATGAAATTCGACGCTTTTCCCATCCATGTGCTCGCTTTTCAGGAACTCCCGTTTGTGTTGCATCTCGTGCATTTGTTTTATGTCTATTTTAAATTCCTCTGAAGATTCCTTTTCGAATTGCGAGTCCAAACTGCGCTTCGCAAACGCTGGATTCACTATGGGTTTTCTGAAAATATAACAGAAAATTTTCAGAATGTGAAATCAGCGTTCTATATCAAAATTTTTGTAAAAATTGTTATTGAAATCGCAGTGTTATTGCGCACATATTTTAAAACTAGAGAACAACAACTTGCGTATACTGAAGATATTGGGGAAAGGGGCTTAGGTTAGTAAAAATAAGGTCCATAATATTGTTCTATATATTGAAGGTATTGGAAAAAAGGATTACGTGACTAAGAATAGGCTTCGGAATACATTTTATACAGAAGGCTTTTTGGCAATCTGTTCGTCCATGCCTTTATCTATCAGTCGGCCAGACTTAAATTATTATGCACCCATGCTTATTGTACCATTATGTCAAATTTACTGAGTAAAAGGACATAAGCTACTCTAAATTGCATTGATCAAAGAAAAACTCAAACTTTGACTTTTCCTTGATTGACGAAAAGAAAAACTCAAAGTTTGAGTTTAATTGATGACTGTAAAAGGGGACGGATTTTAGATACCCGAGAAGACTTAGGTTGATTTTTGCAAACGAATAGCTCAAGTGATAGTTAATTAAAGGTATAGTGTCAAGGAACGTATGGAAACGTTGTGAATATCGAGAAACAAACTAGGAGGAGGCCTACGAGGCACCATGATGTACACTCTCTGCCATGCTGTCGAGGAATTCGGAGTGAAAACATGTTTATGAAATTATTTATGCAGTAGTCTAATGTCAGCTATTAATAAGCAACAACTTTTTAAAATACCCCGAAAATATTTTAAATTGTAATAAACTTTTAGGATTGATTAAATGAAAAGTATTTTAAAGATCAAGTCGAAAGAAATAACCTATAAACATGAATAGTGGTAATGATGTGTTGTTAAGTTCCTGGGCTCAAACAAGCCTTTTGAATAAGCTTTCCTAATACCAAAGGATATAAATAGAAACACTACATTGGCAAACGCTAAAATGCTATCTTGTAACATAAAAGAAGTAGCAGGAATGAGTTATTTTCTTACAGCAAACAAAATTAATTTGAATTCTAGAGTGAATATTAATTACAAATAGAGTAAATATTATGTTTTCCTTAAATATATATTTATGACGAGACTACACGATATTAAATGAGAGAATCAAGCGGATTACATCCGAGCGTTGGATTACGTCTTTACTGTCATGTTAATGTGAATATTCAAATTAGATCTGTTGAGTTTTGAATTCCAATAATAATTGTCAGCGCTACAGGCTTAGCATGTAATGGGAATTATTCACATTTCTGTAAGTGGAGAGAGTACGAGTAAGGGAGAGTCCAATTACTATGTGAGATATTCAAGGGGTGATGGGATTGAATCGAAACTCGTCTGATTTGAAAGTATTTTTTGTAATATTAAAGTTGCTTTAAAATAGAAGTAAATAAAGTTTTACAATAATATATAGGCAAATTGTACACAATAATAAATATCAAGATTTATTGTCTAATAGAAATAGGAATTTTGAGCCTACTGTTTTGTTTTTCTTATGAGAATAAATTCAAAACACACACAATTCAAAACACATTTACACTAAATAAATAATTTAGCGCTTGGCTAGAAATGGGAAAGACATAACGTCATTCATGGGTGTCCCCCTAATATAACACCAACAAGTAAAATAGACTGAATGAAATACTTTCAAAGTGGTATAACAATGCAAAATCTTCTATGCACTTTCATAAAAATCTTTTCAGCTAACAGGACAAAAATTAGCCTGTACCTTTCATCGAGACAATGAGAATCCATCAATACTTTTTGAAATCTCCGAAGAATTGTATATATAAAACTCCCTTATCCGTAGTCCATGATTTTTTTCAATTGAAGTTTTATACCTATTGCAATATCCTTTACACTGCCTTTAGCGATCGGAACAAAAATAAACCTGTGGTCTCACGTATACTTAATCTTCTTTTGAGATAGCTATGTGTCAGACTTCTAATAATAAAGAAAACAAAATGTTTCATCACTAATACAATGAAATTCATTAAGACGCTCTATCTTGAATACACTAACTAGGTCAGCATTTATCACCTTCCCAATTTCTTCTACCACGACATAAGTGCTCGCAACTGTCACATTAAACATCGAACTTAAATCTAAAACGATGTCAATTTTAATATTAACATCAAAAAAATATATCCAATTTGCCTTACTTAAACTTTTATAAGATAAAAATCGTTTTTACAGGTGAATTTTAAAACTACCCACCTTTTGTAAGATTCTTTATGTATCACTTTGCCATCGTAGTCCGTATAGTAAATAGTTTTAGAATCCATTCGTCTGTGAAGCGGATCAGCTCGATGATCAAACGGAGAATAAGGGTCTTGGGGAAGTTCAAATGCCAAGGCAGCCGTGTTTCCCCATAACACAATATCTCCAATGGGTGATACCAATGGATATGTGGTGCAGAATACTGGAACAATCAAAATTGAAGCGACTAAGAGTGAGTCGAACTCTCCTTATAAGTAGAGTTGAGTATGATAGCTTCAAACCAGTTCAAATGTTAAGAGAAAAAAACATTTTAGTCAGAGCTGCAGCTCAAGTCAAAAATTTGCAGCTCGCGGTTCAATTGAAATGTGTCGAATCGATAACAATTATCTATGACTAACGACTAAAAAAGCTACAATCATTAGCTGACATATGGTTCTGTTATAGCATGAAGCTATGTTACTACTGGAGTTTACACTCGTAACAAAGAACTGCTGTCATTTTCAAATATTGCTGACTCTTTTTAATGTTTTGACTTTGTTAATAAGCATCACACGACTTAAAAAGAGCGGCCTCTCTTTCTAAGAGTACATTAGAGAGAAGTTAGTAATATTTGTGAATTGACTTGCTGGAGGCTGATGACATGATTTCCAATCATAATTTGAGCTGAACTGCAAGCCAGTTTTAGGATCCGGTTTCACCCATGATCTGATCTGCAGTTGATAATTTCTGCTTTAGTTACCCATGTCTATGTATAAGGCTTCCGTAATACCAAAAAAATATTAGGAATATATATTTCAAGAAGTAAGTTATATTTGATTACAAAGTTATCCGAAAAGACAGTATATTTTTTCACGAGGAAAATTTGACTTTATTTTTAAATTATGTATTTGTATAAATGACATGACATTGTTAAACGATTTTGCCACTGCCACCTTAATGCCAAACTCGCCCTTGTTCATCTATTTCACAGGTTAGAATAGCTGAACTTAACCAATGGTATATGTAAACCACATGTATTTACCATCACAAACTGTATCCGCTTATTTCTGTTTTAATCTCGTAAAAAACTTTAGTAAAACTAGTCGATTCACAAGGCTACGCCTGCGTATATTAAGCTCTCCCTTGGGGACAGTTTAAATTTATCAATCTCCAGCTTCGTAATAATCATCACATATACAAATTATACACTTCGCTCCGTAGTAAAGAAGGTAAAGAAGGAATCGTAAACTCAAAGAATTCTGTCGGTATCTAAATACGAGCGCTCGTTGCACGTTGCAACTTAAAACATTTATGGATTCGCCTCGCTACTTTTAGGCAAACAAATTACGGATCACGGTTCGTTCAGCATACTAAGCATAAGTTTGTACAAATTAAACTCCTATGTTTTATTGACTTGTTAAATGCACTCAAAATCATATTTGTTGGATAGGTACTTAATCGGGATTCGTATGAACCAATAAAATTTATATGAGTCAAACTCG
>NJDC01001607.1:96631-145571 GCA_002245475.1 Calephelis virginiensis
ACTTGTTAAATGCACTCAAAATCATATTTGTTGGATAGGTACTTAATCGGTATTCGTATGAACCAATAAAATTTATATGAGTCTAACTCGAAGCAGTACTTATGAACAAAAGTTTTACAGGTCATAGTTATAAGTCTATTAGTGTCTATTAGTAGGGTAAATCAAAAGATTTCTCATTTAATACTTATTTGCACATGTATTTAAACTCAGTAAAACTGCTAATAAAAGACTCGAACTTTAATATCACGTCGTGATCCGATTATTCCTTTTATGAAAAGTTGTTCACAATTCCGATGTGGTCCCATATAAATTTTGTCGGAATACCTAGGAATCACGAGCTACCATCCCAGAAAAGAACCACCAAAAATAGAGAACAATCAATTAATCGCATAACAATATTTTGTGTTTTTTTTTTTTTTGGTTAGTTCGTGGTTGGTGGTTCAAAAGCAACATACAATTCAAATGATAACCTCATTTTTAAAGTCAATATAATGTAACTGAAATAATGAATTATTCATTTTATTAACATAAAAGTGCCTTCTTTGACAACGCAATGGAGCCATGCTATAGTAAGCGGGTTCACTCCGCATTCTACATAGATTAGATCCTTAATTGAGTATTGCATTTCTTCATGGGGTGATGCGGCCAAATCCTACTTAATAGAAGTAGAAAAAGCTCAACGTGCCATACTAAAGGTGGCAGCGGGTCTGCCTTTTCGACATCCTTCAACTGATCTTTATAAGCGTTGGGATCTGCTCACTATCCGGCAGTCTTATATACTACGTGCTTTTTTGAAAAAACATTCGCAGATTGCGTATGATCCCAATTTCGTAACTGATAGACGTTGAAGGGGGGGAGTTGCTCCCACCAAATTGTTTCATTTAATGCTTTCCTATTATTTTTATAAGTATCTTGCTTTATTATTGTATAACCGTCTCAATACTATTCTTAACCTCTATCCACTAAGTAACCACCACAGTAAAATAATTCTTAAAAAACGCCTCAAAACTCTAAACTAGCACCAAACAGCAGAATTACTAATTCCAACTAAGTAACTATTATCCCAGGTCCTTGACCTTATATCTGTATTTGGATCTATTATTTTTAAATTTTACTAGGGACCTAAATATAACAACATCTTACGCTGTACGATTTGAACATACGTTAACACAGACACACACATACTCACAAACACATAAACACACACACGCACATACACACATATAAAACTTTGCGCGGCCAAACTGAAAAAAATGTGATAGTAAAAACCGTAAAAAATGTGGGTGGAATAAAACCGTTAAATGTACTCATTCGCGGCAGTCGTATACACAAGCGAATAGTGTACGTTTCTCTTTCTCCTTCACTCCACCCCGCCAATACATAGTATATACTCATGAATTGTGTCGATTCTACATTAGCCGAAGGAACTTCGTTCCTACCTGGTGTCCCACGACACCACTATTTTTTTTTATCCCGATTATTTGTATAGTTTATACGAGAGAGCTAAATAATTGATATACACTGACACTTGTGCTCATATTTTTTTTTATGGCACTGGCGTTTGCATTTGCCGTTTGTCAAATTGATAATTGCATAGAGTTACCCGATTTAACTATTTCAGTTTAAATTATCCGAAGTTAGGCATTTGTCAGGGTCTTGAGTAAAGCATTGACCTCCTCTCTCAAGCTTATTTTGTGAGATAAGGGTGGGGACGAGGAAATAATGAATACACTAATTTCTTAATGATTCTTAATCTTAACAAAACTGTACATAATGCTACCAAAATTGACTATTTTTATTAATATTATTATTATTACAACAAAAAATACAGAAAAACTTAAGACTAAAATAAACGTAAGTACAAAGGGCGAGCTTATCTCAAATGAATAAAATTTCTTCCAGCCAACCCGTTAAAAGAAAACAATAAATGGAATATGTAGACGGTGTACAAAAACTATACAAAAACTACGACCATATTTTTCTCTCGATGGCGCCAAAACTCTGCGGGCAGTATTTAGTTATCTACATTTAATTGAATTAACTATGCACTAAAGCCTGAATTCTCGATTGACGTAAATCAAACTACATCAGGTGCTTTATTGACTAGTTAACGGCAATCCGAATCGTATTTGTCGGATAATTGAAGTTCGCGTGAGTTGGCCACTTAATTGAGTTGAACTCGCAGCAGCTTTACGAGTACTTTGCAGTTTTACAATTGTGAAAGTTTATAATTAGATACCTATGCTAAATCAAAAAGGATTTGAATCCGATTTTAGAAGCAACGGTAAATTTAAATTTTTATGTTTTATGGCATACGACAGCGAAGTTATTGGTGAACACAATCGTAACTTAAAAAAGTATCTAAGAGGTAGACAGAGTTTTTACAATGACGTCATGTTTTTCGAACGATTTAGACGCGCCACAAATCAATGTGAAATAAAATATTTTTATTTAACACTAACTTTTATTGACACTAACTCATTCAGAGACGTCAATTATTTTTTAATCAGTTATTAAGTAGACATTTTCTATGCAAAGTTGTATAATAATGATAGATTGATTAAATAAGTTAATTGATGACTGATTGCAAAAATACATTTTAATTTTATTGCCCTACCCAGGGATCGAACCCAGAACTTCGTGAATTTTAGCGTAAACGACAAAGACGATATCACGGAAATAGTGAAGGTTTCTCACCATTCAACTTTTATAAATAAATAAATATCCCTGGACAAGTTACACAAATTGAATCTCACCCCAAAGTAAGCAAATTATATGCTTGTGTTATGGGTGTTAGTCACTCATGTTACACTTTATAGCTAATCATGTTTGTTTCGAGTGAAAAAATAATACAACATCAATAATACCTACATGGAAAAAATAAGCATACACCGAATAAAGAAACAAGATAGATTTACAAAAACCCTCACCTCTGTGCTCCGGTGTTGGACTTGACTTCATCTTCTAATTAAAATTATCTTTTTCGAGATATGTTAAATGGGTCGTTGACGATAGATTTTCCACTTATCACGATGTGGAACTTAATATCTTTGACTAGTCATATGTGCACTGTATACCTTTTCGGGGATACAGGCGTGAATATATTCTACGCTCTGGACTGTCATTAAGGCGGCAGGAATAACTAAGGCGATAGAGAGGTCAAGTAAGGATCCGGTAAGGTAAGGCGCTTGAGCCCTACCTGGGCAAGTAGCTACATATCACTTTACCACGAGTGGTCATGTTGATCCTGACCTACATTTTAACCAGTGCTCTTCTCTTGCAAATAAGCAGAGTGGCAGCTTATCTATTCTAGTCAGCGGACCTCGACCAACACCAGGAGAAACGTATTCAAAAGCGTGAAAATTTCATGATAGTAGTGTGCATTTTATTGTAAATTCCAATATTATTCCTAACATTTAAGATTTCATAGGCAGCTACCACTCATAGTACGCTCAAATTTAAATATCAAACCCGCTTGGTATTTGTGTGTGTAGGAACTCGTAGTTAGAAGCTTAGTTTGGCTCTGTGCCCATGTTTCCTTAATATAATAATCCGAGTTTGCTAATCCATATTTAAAGACATGCATATCTTTAGTCTTTCAGTGGAACCATTATTTTAGAATTTGAAAACTTTCTCTACTAATGCATTTTGTAGATTAAACACACAAAATACTGTGGTATTGATAGATATTTTTTTTTTATTTTTGTAACAGAATTTTAAATAATTTTAGTACAAAAAATTTTGTTACATCTTTAGGGAAACAAAATTTTTTTAACCGACTTCATAAAAACGGAGAAGTTCTATGTTCAACTCATATTGTTTTAGTTTATAGAATTTATATTTTCGAATCCTGCATATTTTTTGTGTATGGTAATCGATTTTTCCGCCATTCTGAAATGATTTTGAAAATTCGTTTCTGAAGTTATACTTGTTAAAGCGCGTTTATAAAGAATGATGAGAGTGAAATTTTAAGATCCGTCACACAAAAGTTACAATATGAAGTTGCAGCGGAGAGCGAAATTAAGATGCGCGTGCATCTGTTGTACAAAAGTAACATCATGAAGTTGGCTGCTTAAGAAACATGTTTCTTCATTCACTCGCGTGATTTAGATATATACAAGTGCGATTTATATATTTTTCTTTACCCCCCAGCGTGGTTACAGTATTATATTTGCCCCAAGCAATAACTGATTGATTTCAAAAATACCTTATAAAATCTGATTTGGTAAAATGGTCAAATGGTTATAGCTGGAAATGGTAATGCGACCGCATTATTGGTCGACCACACAACTAACGTATGTGAGATTAAGTTCAACAGGACTTTACCCTTTTTTTAAATAACGTCTGTAGAAGATGTATTTGTAGGTACGTCTGGGTTTGGTTGTTTTAAATTCATCTTCATCTTAATATATATAAATTTCGTGTCATAATGTTTGTCCTCAATGGACTCCTAAACCGCTTAACCGATTTTAATCAAATTTACACACCGGTGTGCAGTTTGGTCTAACTTGAAAGATAAAAATAAAAAATTATATAGTGTTAAACACCTAGTAGTCAGCCCTTCAGTGAGGATCGTAACATGATTTAATTATAAATATAAAAAAACACAAACTTTGTTTTTTTTATGATATTGGAAGGCAAACAAGCAAAAGTAAGTTGATCGGCTACCTTACCCTCCGAACCGGAAAATGTCAACGGCAAGTATTGGACGTTATGGCGGCAGAAAGAGATAAGGCGGTGGTAACAATCCGGGTCAGTTGCTGCGAAACTCTATCACCTAGTCAGATGTCACGGTGTTAGTGACGTTACGCCTATACTCGCTTTTTACGAGTTGCATGGCAGAAAGGCGGATGTTCTATTCTGCAAAGAAGCCCGGACCAACACGGGGTAAAACGGGGCTAACACAAACGTTTTCATGACAAAGGTTGCTTATTCTTTTATATAAAAGCATTACCGAAAATTTGAAATTATATTAATATTATTGAAAAGAAATATGGCACTTTCCAACAGTAGTCAGCCTTGTTTTCTCAAAAGTTGACCATTTCCTGCCCCGTAGTCAACCTCTTACCTATACTTGCATTATTAAAGCATTAGTTTTTTTTTTATTATATGCATTTTAAAAAACAACGAGCTTAGCTTAATAACAATTGTTGACTTACACTCTTTCTCGTCAAAATAAAATTTGATAGGTTATTTTAAGTTTCTTAAGTAAATTTAGTATCTTTTTTTGGTGTATGTAATCAATTTGTATTGTTGTCAAAATGCGTTTCTTTTCTTATGTCAAACTAGCTGTTCCAGCGAACTTCGTTCCACCCGTCCAGTTTGTATGTGAAAAACTAAAATGTCGATTTTCCTAGTTTCCTCGCTTTTATAAGGGATAGAATGTAACCCAGGTCCTTCTCCCGGTACTAAGCTACATCTCCATCAATTTTCAACCTAATCGGTTTAACTATCACGACTTTTTTTTCCTACAATTTTTTTTTGTTTTTAAGGTGTAATCTGCTATTAGGGGCGAAGAAAAATCCAACGAATCAAAAACCATGAAAATTGGTCCAGCAGATCTCGAGTTATAAGTGTTGTAACAAATCTGATTTTCTTTTACATATACAGATTTTGTGCACCATTTCATTTGTTTATGTCATTATTACCCAAGGAAACTGGGAGAAAATGCTTTGTGGTATTCATTCGCATTTGCGATTTATTTTAGTGCAATGAAGGATTAAAATAAATAAATATAATTTTTGGTTCTTTTGGCTCAGATTAACTTAGACGCGGTTTTGGGTAATGAGCATGTTTTTTTTTGTTTTTTACTAGGTAAAATTATTAAACTGTAAGTTAGCTTCTAATATAAGGTACTCATTATTAAATTCAATACAGGAACTTGCAAACGGCCCTAAGAAGTAAACAACGGTACGAAGAATGACTTTAATAATTAATTGTTTAGAATTACTGCGAGCCCATGTCGAGGAAGACAGCGGGATTTCCCGACAATTCATTTTGTTACCACAAATAAACAATGTGTGTTTAGAAAAGTGTTAAGGTGACGGCACAGAAGAAATTCTTTTTATAAATATAATTACATATCACTACATAGTATAAAACAAAAGCGCTTCCCCTGTCCCTATGTCTCTTTGTATATTTAAATCTTTAAAACTACGCAATGGATTTTGATATAGTTTTTTAACAGATAACGTGATTGAAGAGGAAGGTTTGTGTGTATATTTTATACTGTGCAAAATTGGGGAGGGCCGCAAATAATTAATAAATTTCAACATGAACTAGATTCCATTTTTTTTACAATGAAACGAGCAATAAACTATGATTGTTACATGTTTTTTTGGAGAGACGAACGAACAAACATAAGATTCATAATAGACAACCATAGCCTATAGCGATATAATATGTTACAAGTCTTCTCTATCCTCCGTACCGGAACATGACCGAGTTGGGTTTTAAAATTGCTAATGCATTATGAAAACAAAAATAATATGAATATCCGTGCTGCTTTACACGATCATGAGTTAAACTGGGCATTTACTTCACTATTTTCTGAAAGTTTGACATCGCTTCTTGTATAAATATGAACTGTTATATCACTTCCGCACCCTTCCAAATACTCAGAAAATAAATATTAAGTTTATATAAAAGTAAATTGCACTCGGGCGCAAAATTGAGTTTCAGTCTTCTGAGCCGGAGTCTTTAGCTTCTAGGCTTTAATCCCCAAGGTAAAAGAAAGGTGTTATAAGTTTGAAGTGTGTGTGTGTGTGTGTGTGTGTGTGTGTGTGTGTGTGTTTGTGGGTGTGGGTGGGTGTGGGTGCGTTTATGTGTGTCGGTGTGACTCTCTCTCCGTGTGTGTATTTTTTTTTTTGATATCTAACCTAAACTAAACGATATACGATACGATACAATATGAATGGCTTTTGTCGTGGCTATTAAGATATTTTATTTTATGTTCGTCATGCAAATTTTAGTTATTTTATTATCTATAATAATTATTATGTACGTAAATGGTTACTAAGCGTAGTAGTATAAACAAGAAAAGAAAAGCAGTTGCCTTATCAGAAATTAGGTACATGTAATCCCTTACCTACTTGAAATGAACTTCCTTCAGGAAAAATCAAATAGCGTTTCCTCCTTGATAGTATTCTGGATTTATCGTCTATCTTTTCAGTCAAATTAAAAGCATCCACTACCAAAAAAACAGTGCACAAAGTCACAAAACTTTTATATAGCAACATACTTCAAGAGATATATCGCAAAAGCAGAATATGCAAAATGGAGATTTAGATAACACTAAGCATTGGATTATCTTTTTCAAATCGTATATTTAAAATGTGTATCACGATTTTCCAACACGTACACCGTTATAAATAATATACAGGTTGTTCATAAAACATGACATGAAATGACAAAAAAACATGTATAAAATATCTAAACATCTCTTAACAATTCACACAGATTGATTTAACGCCAAAGTACACAATTTTCATGCTCAAAAAAATTAATGAATATCTAGACTCGGAAACAAAACATTTACGAGTGTGCTAATTACACAAATATCTGCTCCATCAGGAATCGAACATGAGCCGAAAGTATACGTAAGAATGGCGATGGTGTTAGGCGTATATGCTTGACCAACGGGGGAATCAAACCAAACCATAAGTGCAATATGAGCGTTTTTGGGGCCAAAATTAAAAGACATCTTGGAATTAGTAGCGGTCACATCACAATGTGTTGATGACATAATATATCGCATTATCTTTCTGCTGGAAACCGACAGCAACTCATCTATAACAAATGTGCTGTATATGAGCGACGGTTGCAACAGTTATCTGTTAGCAAAGCAGTGAATATGCTTATTAGCTATCTTCTACTATAACAAACCTTACCTTGACGTAGATATTTTCGTTCTTCATGGTTGTTATGTAAAATTATCAAACCAATTGCACGTATTCGTGTGATTACATAGGAGAATCATTAAAGCGTAATAAAACTGCAACACAATTACTATTTTATTATAAAGTCCTATTTAGATATTCTTTATTCAAAAGGCAATTCAAAATTCAGATATGATCCGTCATTAATTATATTATAATCCGACGATAATGTCGTCAAGTTACATTCAAATGTACTCATCAGTAAGTATGACTTACAAACTACTTACCAGTACTAGTACCAATCATATTTATTTTGGACCACCTGAGATGACTCTTAAGTAGATACTAAACCTACTTTTAAAAAAAATAACCATTAAAATCTGTTTGCTATATAACGATAAATAAACGCACGCTGTAGATAACGACCTGCTAAAATACTTTGGGATATGTTAAGCTCTACCAAGTTTGGATTTAACCTTCATAATCACAACCCAAACAAACCCACTAGCCCACTAACCGTGGTCGTTATTACAAACTACAACTTATTTTTACACTTAATATCTTGACACCTAAGTAACCTATCGCATTGTTAGAAATATCTTAGGGATTGTATTAATAAGTTGAAAGAAGTTCACATTGATAAAGGTAAGTATTTTTTTCTTACATATATAAATGATACGACTGTTTAGATTAAAAGACTTGACAAGTAAAAAAAGAAGTTTTTGGTGTAGGGATGGGACGAACCTATTGCCAGATGGTTCAATCGATAATACTTGGTAGTAAACTCCTGCAACGTGGCGCTGACGATATTATCTATTCTTGTCACAATAACGGTTAGTCAGAATTAGAATCAGATTTTTTTTATGTGAACCATACAAGTGCTGTCGTATTACTGTTATAAGGAAGGTTAACCAGTTAATTTAACGGCTTAAAATTGTAGTCTCAATTTGAAAACGCATCTTCTATCTTTTTTATGTACGGGTTGCTAGTTTTTTTTCGAAAACCCATTATCTTGTAAGCTTTACAAAAGTATTAAATAAATTCTATCAAAAGTTAGTAACCAAAATTACTTAAGAAATACTTTCAAATAAATCATATGAAAAGTTATACCTACCTAACCATTATTTTAAATGACAAGCACAAGGCTCTCCTGATTGTAAGAGCAACTGTGGCTTATAGACACCATAGATATTATAGGAGCGTCACTGTCCGACGTCCTCCTTCCCGCGTCACCCGTCCCAGGGTGTTAGGCCTAACATGCAATTCTTCCTGCTGCTCTACTCTTCGGTCCGAAACGCGACAGTGTCATTAGTACGACAGGAATAAAGCGGTGTAAGTTACTTCACAGCCTCTGCCACCAGTGACCTCTTGGTAATGACCATTTAACTAATGCTCGTATTTTATTTGCTATCAGCTACCATTTTATACATTATCCCGTTTTAATCCGTGCTCCAATAGACCATCTGCCTTCGTGCCCGGCAATTCGTAAAAGGAGAGCATAGACTTGCCGCCACTAGCACCGTGACATCTAACTAGGTGGTAGAGTTTTGCAGCGGCTCGCCCGAATTGGTACCACCGCCTTACCTTTTAAAGCCGCTGTCAACGCATGCTGTTGACGTGTTCTGGTTCGGATGATAAGGTAGCCAGCAAACTTACTTTTACTCGGAACCTCAGTTTCATAACGCACCATTACCAACTTTGGTGACTCTGGGCATAATTAATTTCTTACTATCAGGAAATTATTCTGATTGTTTGCCTTTCAATATTATAAATAATAATATAAATATTGGAAGGCAAACAATGTTTGACTTCCAATAGAAAAAATATCTACTTAAGCGAAGCGAAGCGAGCGAAGCGACCATCATGGCGCTATTTACAAAGCTTGCGTATTCCACCGAATTTTAAATATAATAAGCGGAGTAGACTGCAAAAAACCGATTCTAATTATTTCATTACCACGTCGGGTTACGATTTGAACATTAATTATTCGCAAAACAGCTTATGACGTAAACTTTATTAACATCGCGCTACTGGTTGTTTGTTTATACTTAATTAGCGGCCCACTCCGGCTTCGCACGTTTATGAAATATACATATTAAACTTCCTCTCCACTTTATCTTTAAAAACCACATCAATATCCTTTGCATTTTTTTAAAAACTTACATATCGATATCATTAACGATAATCATGAATTTACGCATTGTTATGTTTGCTCAAACCGCTAGTCGAAAACTTTAAACGAAGTATATCTTTCCGAATAACAATCATCGAAATCGGTTTGTCATTTGCCAAGTAATAACGTTACAAACATATAAAATAAAATCATTCAGTCTAGTTAATAACCACCTCCATATTGGAGTGGCTTAAATATAATTAATGATCGCCGAATCTAACCAAACACAGATTTCAACCGGTACCGCTGCCTAATAAGCTTACTGAGGTGGTAATATATGTTTGACCGAGATAAATCCACTTATGACAAAGAACGTCAAAAGTCACAAAGTGATAAAACCATCCATATTGGAGTCATGTGACAATTGGACTATAAGTGGTATTTCTATCGAAATATCACTTATGTAAGAACTTAAAACAGTAACAAATACAAACGCTTAACTGCAGTCTGTTCGGACTGTTTTCGTTTTTTTTAACGGCGTAGGGATGAGACGTCCCCATCGTTTTTTGCAAGAATTGCTGAACAAGTCTATCGGGTATATGGCCGCTGAATTTATCATAAAACATTATCTTTATATGCTTGGAATTTAAAAAAGTCTGAAATAGCTACCTGCCAAAGGAAGTCGAGTGGAGCCGTTTTCGAGATAAACCGAAGCAAATAGACCGACAGGTAGACAAAATTGTTAAAAAAATATAATTTAGTGTGTCAAGAAGCGGTTGTTTTAATATTACAATGTAATGTTCAAATTCCTTTTTGTTACATTACAACCTTAATATTTGCTTATTACAAACTACGTTTAAAGGCTTATAATCTTAACTGTTACTACACTCTGTAGGCAATAAATATACTTTCTACCCTCTGTAGATCTCTTTTTTACATATTGTTTTAATTGTAATTACAATCAAATTAAATGCATTTATTTTTTTATAACATTCTCACTATTATCATGATAGTGATGATAAAAATTTCTCTCTTTGTCAATATTCTTTATATTTTTTACAATTCTGATATTTTTAGTTTAGATTTACAATTCGATTATAATGTTAATATTAATGCAATACCTTGAAACTTCCCTGTATATTCAATAGTTATCTATTGTGTCGCCTTAAAATTTTAGCATCGGAAAAACGCAGCTTTAACAAATACATTATGTTAGTTTAACATACATAACACTTAAACCAAACGGTTTTTTTTTCAGAGTAAAAAAATTAGCATCTGTCATATTCAAAATGCAAATTCTTGGTGGCAAACAGCATTTTGGAAGAATATTGAAAAATGTTTCGAGAAGTATTTGAGTGTTATTTGTAAAAGTGGCCACAACTACAATGAACAAGTTTGTGACTGTATTATTAGTTTTGTATATTTTCTTCATAATTTGTATAGTGATGGACTATAGTGAGGCGAAAACAGACACAGTTTTATATCGACAAAAGCGGTATCTAGGATTTAGGAACATAACGCATTTTTTTGTAAGTATTGTTTCGATTTTTTTTTGCATTATCACCATACATAGACATATCTTCAAAAATAATTTTATTCTTAGTCATTTTAACCCACTGCTATGATAAACTACTTATTGGGATTAAAATCATCGCAGTTTAATTGCTTGATTAGGATCCGGGATAAATTAAAGTTCCTGCAGTTTTTTTTTTACTTTTTATAACATTGGAAGGCAAACAAGCAGACGAATTTTCTGATGGTAAGAAACTCACGCTGCCTAGAGACACCAAAGGTGGTAATGGTGCGTTGCCAACCTGAGGCTGGGATGTTAGACCTCGAGCAAAATTAAGTTTACCGGCTACCTTACCCTCAGAACCGGAACACGTCATTATACGTCCACAAAGGAGCCTGGATCAACTACGATCCAAATATAATGATTTAGATATGTAAACGGATATATTAAAAACTTGACCATTGATTTGGATCAAAATACACGTGTTTACTCTTTGTGATGCTTTCCGAAAACCAGCATCATGACTTTGGGTCCAATGCAAAGCAAGCACGTAGCTGAGCTTGTTTTTTGTGTAGCTTTGAAACTCATTATTTGTTATTATTATTTTTACGTTGTGATAATTATTTACCTATGTTTTGACTTTATTTATGTCATTGGCATTTGTTTTCATTTCGTTAGCTGAGATAAATTTCTGAGCATTACCATCCATACAAAGCAGTTAGCAGCATATTAGCCATTCATAAAAAAAAGTGTGTGTGTACTTATGTACACGCATTAGAAGTTATACTTCTTAGGCGTAATAAGATAAAAATCTTTTTAAAAACTAAAATGTTATATATAGCTAACTTCATAGCTAACTTCATCATGTCGTTTTTTCGTGACGGTGTGCGCGCGCATCGTAAATTTACCCTCATCATTTTTTCCTAACGCGCCAAAAGAAGTATAACTTCAAAAAGAATTAATAATTATTACATTTGTTTAATTTGTCGTTTTCGTTGATATCGTTATCAAGAACAACTGCAATATTGTATGGTAGCCAGTGTCTTGCAAATGTGCATATCCATGCTTTTGTGTTTTGCGTCCGACAAAAATTATAATTTGCGGTTTTTTTTTATTTTATTTTTTCTCGAAAATTCCAAAATTGGCTGACTATTAATTATTACCATCAAGAGAGCGACCTGCTTGTTCGTTATCGTCATAAAAAATACATTTCTCCAACCACTCATTTAGAAAAATCTTCTCCCATCTGTGGCAAACTTTATTAGTACTTTCATAAAATATTAAAGGATATATTATGTCAAAGCAATTTTCATGCGGCGAAGAAACTAATTTCGTCTTTATCAAATGTTGACAGGAACTAATCTCCCGCCTCGAACCTTCCACAAGCCTCCGTAAATAAACATACTATAGTTTAATACTTCCTGTATTAATAGAAATCGGTATATACACTTGAGCAACTTGAGCAACGTTTCTTTCGTACAAATAACTAGCTGTATCCGCGACTTCATTCGCGACTGTAGGGATTAAATGCTAACCCGATTTAATTAGTAAATCGATATTAATAAAAATAGACAGACAAACTTACACATGTATAACATTAGTATAGGTGAAATTGATTACAAAATCAAAAACCAACTTAAGATGACATGTCAATTCAATTGTTTTCTCTACATTTCAGATTTCAAGTTATTCGGTCTCTACTGGGCTAATAGTAACTAACGCATAAGCTTTCTAGGCCGGCTTTAGTACACCAGAAGCAACAACTTTTGTTCTGCAACTTTTAGAAAATCGTGAAAAAAGAATTTGGTTCTCTATACATTTTGTCAGAGGTCGATGAACTTTTTGTATGAAGAACCAAATTTTTTTTGCGATTTTCTTAAAGTTTTTGAACAAAAGTTGTTACTTTTTATATACTAAAGTCGCCCAAGAAAAGTTATGCGTTAGTTACCAGTAACTAAGTATAATCAAATTTCTAAACAAAAAAACTTGCGATTTGAAAAAATTGTCTGTAAAGCACTTACTAGAAAAAGTATACAATTAATAGAATCGGTCTATGCGTTAATGAATGAGTTACATTTTGACTTTATCTCGAGAACCCTTAAGAGATGAAAAGTAGGCTACAACCTACCTCAGAACACAAAATACTTGCCTGCCTTATTTTGTTACGATTGGTTTAGTAGGTAGTATAATCGCGGTCAGGATACAAACGTATCAGGCAGGAATTACAACAGACAGAAATATATATAGTGTTGGTCCGGGCTCCTTTGCAGAATAGACCATCTGCCTTCCTGCCAGGCAGCTCGTAAAAGGCGAGCATAGGCCTACCGTCACTAACACCGTGACATCTGACTAGGTAGGTTTTTCTTACGCAAATGTCTTAGTAACCCAGTCTCAACAAGGCTAGTATTTCTTACTCCCATTCGCTTGTTAACTTTTTTATGAAAAAATAATGATATTGGAAACGTCTTATTTTTCAGCTCCGCCTTAATTTCAAAGCTAACGTGATTCCATGGAACCAAATATTTGCACAAGCAATAGGATTCCGTATCAACTGGGATGACCCACCGGACACTTTCCACCCGTTCCACCACATAAAACGACGGAGTGTATACAAAAACCTAGAGATATTATTAGACAGGTAAGAAATAACCTACCTGTGGTGGGCTCTTACATGACGGCCAGTAACCTAATTCTCGTAGCATAAAAGAAAAAAAGAAAATTGCGATACTGTTTGTTTGTTTTGGCTAACATCCGAAATGATTTATTGACTTATACTATTTTACCATTTTTCCAAACAAAAATAGACATTGTTAGGCACAGACACTTTCCCCGTGTTGGTCCAGGCTCCTTTGTAGAATACACCATCTGCCTTCCTGAAAGGCAGCTAGTAAAAGGCGAGCATAAGTTTTCGCAGCGACTCGCCCAGATTGGTACCACCGCCTTACCTATTCCTGCCGCTATAATGTCAGCGCTTGCCGTTGCCGTGTTCCGGTTTGGAGGATAAGGTAGCCAGTAAACTTACTTTTGCTCAAGGCCTAACATCCCGGCCTAAGGCTGGCAATGCACCATTACCACCTTTGGTGTATCTAGACGGCGTGAATTTCTTACCATCAGGAAATCCGTCTGCTTGTTTGCCTTCCACTGTCATAAAAAAACAGAAACATTTAATGCGTTGGTAGTGTTAATCAGAAGACCACCCGATTTCGACCAAATTATTGGGAATACATAATATATCTATGTTTATCAGAAGGTGTCAGAAACTAAGAAAGGAAGGAAAGATTAACAAAACAAATATACAGTGCGAATATGGATTTACCCGAGAATCTTAGGTAGATATTTCACAACCAAACCGCTCAGTTTATATGACATTGAAGTGAAATATCTGCAAAACTAGCTTGTACGTATGAAAATAGTAAAGACTGTACCTAATAATAACCAATAACAATAAATACTCCTCGACAAGTAACACAAATTGAATCTAACCCCGAAGTAATCAAATTATATGCTTGTGTTATGGGTGTTAGCCAACGATTTTAATACATAGAAATACTTTAATAAATACTGGAATAAATTTAATAAACACCCAGACCTGGAAATGCAGACATTTAAATGTTCGTCAAACAAATGCCTGCTCCCGTCGGGAATAGAACCCGAGCCTCGCGGTTGGTCAGTATGGTTAGCCACTCGACCAACGAGGCGGTCAATTATGTTCGATTGTGGAGCGAATTAAGTAGGTTTGTCAGGAATCGACATGACAATTAGTGTTACTAACCATACTTTATAATGACGTATCCTATTTTATTTTTGGTAATTATACTTCATAATTTTACATACAAATAAAGTATGCAAAAATACTTTATTTTCAACCTTTACTACTATGCGTAAAATAAAATACACAAATGTACGAAATTTACGAAAAATGGCAATACATTTATATACCTTTTTAAAAATGCATTTGATAGCTTATCAAATATAAAAAAAAGTTATTTCTCACCTACATTTCATTCCCGCCACTTCAGCTTTCGCTGAAAAAGTTTTTTTAGTAATGAATCAAAAGTGACGGGAATAGAGAAAAAGAGCAAATTTTTTTTATTTTATTAATCAATTGAATAAAAATTAATTGTTTATTAATTTAAATGAAAATTAAGTTGATTGTAAATCAAGCTCTGGAATATTTAAAGAAAACAAAAAAAAAAATGTTAGCATGTGCTAAAAGCACACAAAGTACGTAAAAGTAAGTAAGTAAGTATCTTCACGCCCATATCCCGAAAGGGGTAGGCAGAGGCACAACCAGGGCACCTACGACTAGCCGAAGACACTAAGTCCCACAATGTGATAGGTGGCAAAACTATCGCCAACCGGGCACATATCCAATCCCGAGCAACTTTTTTTTAGAATATCGGAAAAACCCAATTTTCCCCAACCCAACCCAATTTTGTCCGACCCGGGAATCGATCCTGGGACCTCACGCCGTCAAGTCCGGCGACTGAACCACTAGACCACAGAGTACGTAATAACATAATATTTGAAAAGTACTTTTTTTCTTCGTAATACTTTATTTTTTCCCTATCCAAACCAGCTTTTCCTTTTTTTTGTCAAAAAAGTTTGCAACCCTAATGACTATACCTGTTTAGTTGTGTGAGTATATATGGTATGGTGAGTGTGTAAACAGAGAGTGTAAATGTAAAGAAGTCCAGAACGAACACCTTTTTCACAGTGTAACATAACTTTAACAATACTTTTGAACTACTATTTCTAAGTTGCATTGCTCTGATTTTGGCTGTCAATTTTACAGCCAAAATCAGAGCAATGCAACTTGGCTCACAGATCAAACTGATCTGCAAAGCATGCAGTAAAATACGCATTGCGCCAAACCAAAACTGAATTTTTCAAGTTTGGTCCCGAGCTACTTAATATAATACAGGCGAACTTCTTGTCTACTGATCTCTTCATAAAAGTGAACTTCAGTTTCTTTTCACTAACACCGTGACAAACCAGATGGTTAAGTTTTGTGAGATCTAGGCTAGATTGGGCTACCCCTACCTGTCTACCTTGTGATATAGCCAGGGTAGTAGGTTAGCACTTATACAAGATGCTTAGACTCAAATTCGTCCCAATCTCACTTTGGCAACATACTATTACTTGTGTGTATATATGTAACGTGTATTTCTTAGGTACTATCAGAAAACTTGTCTATTGACTTTTCGATCTCAATAAACAATATTACAGTAACTAAGTATCGCAAAGCTGCAACTGAAGAAAACAAAATTGTAGTATGGTAGAGCAAAAGGTTTAAAAACTTAGCCTCAAGTTACCAATATACCAATGTTTTTACCTATTGTTTTTTTTTTGTAATAGGAAGGCAAACAAGCAGACGTATTTCCTGGTGGTAAGAAATTCATACCGCCTAGAGACACCAAATGTAGTAATGATGCCAACCTGAGACCGGTACGTTGGGCCTCGAGCAAAAATAAGTTTGCCGGTTACTTTATCCTCTGAACCGGAATACGTTAACGGCAAGCACTGGCATTGGCGGGTCAGGAATATGTAAGGCGGTGGTAGCGTTCCATTGTACCATCCTGAGCAACATTATTTACACAAAAAAATGTAGCTCAGGCTTGGATATGCGCCCGGTTAGCGATAGCCTTGCAACCTATCACGTTGTGGGACTTAGTGGCTTCAGCTATTCGTGGGTATCCTGGTTGTGTCTGTGCCTACCTCATTCGGGGATATGGGCGTGAAGATACTTACTTACTTTTTAGCTCATTCGAAGAATCTGTAATAACTGTTGTATTTTTTGTCACAGTCACAGTCATTTTCAACCGACGAAAAAGGAGGAGGTTCGCAATTCGAGCTGTATGTTTTTTTTTTGTATGTATGTTTCTCGATTATTCCGATGTTTGTAGACAGAGTTTTAAAATTGTTTTTTTAATTGAAAGCTTTTACTCCCGCGGTGGTCCCATTATAATTTGGTCCAGGTCTACATTAGCATTCATAAGAAAACCACATATGTTCCAAATTTGAAGTCGTTTTTTTGCAGTTTTACTGCGTTTAATTATGGATTTTAACAATATTTTTTTTACAGAAATGGCCTAAACGGCTTCCATTGTATAAGAAGGGCAATATGTGAAGTAAGAGATCTGTATTCACCAAAGTCAATCTATTTCAAAATGTTGACGATAGTCTTCAGGTATTTTATTTTATTTATTACATTTTTTTTTAATATCAAAACAATATAATTAGTTATCAATGTAAAATGTAACTCATGAAGCAGGAAGCAATATTTGAAGCTACGTTTATCAAGTAACTGGCAGTTTCACGCAGCTTCGCCTGTGTGACTTGGCTTCTACTGCACCCATTTTGATGAAATAAAGTCTATGTCACTCAGGGATAATGCAGCATTCTAAGGGTGAAAGAATTTTTGAAATCGGTCCAATAGTTTCGGAGCCTATTCATTTCAAACAAACAATAAATCAAACATTTCCTCTTTAAAATATTAGTATAGATAATTTAAGTAAATAAGTAAGTTATTATATTCCAGTAAAACTGCTATAAACCTACTTCAATTTAAATACCTAATCATCTAGATACACAAAAAAATTAAAACCTTACCATAAAAAAAAACTTTTCGATTATTAAACTAAACACTGTCTGAAATTGATATCCAACCAGTAATATGTGTTGCAATATGTTATTAAAAATACAATTTTTGACAGTGTTTAGTAAAACATGTGTTTAACGTTTCAATTTTTTTGTAGTGAGATGGTAAGTACTTTTCTCGTTTTCCTTATGTACCGTAAGTAACTTGGAAGTACGTACGCTCCTTAGATTTTTTAAAAGTCGGTTTAGAAATTATAGAACAATCGACTAGCATACATAAAAAAATATAGGAGTCGCACATATAACTTCCCCTTTTTTCGAAGTCATTTACAAATCTTTCGAAGTCGATTAAAGTCATTTAAATTTGAGCAATCCTGCATCGCCCTATTAGTGTTTCATAGCCATGTTCACAATTTTGAAAGCTTTGCAGTTGAGCTTGGTCCCCAGGCACTGTTGTCTGGCTGGGAAGAGATCTTTCCGTTTCCAATCCTACTTGGGTTCTAAACTTTAATCCTTTTGAAACAGCACTGGGTGATTTCTTATTTTATGTTAACGCTTGACGTAAACATTGATCGGTAGACCTATGCTGATTGCTGCAAGCGTTCAAAGTTACTATATGTGTAGGTGCTTGCCACTGTCCTGTAACTCGACTGATGTTCGGGACTCATTATTAGCTTTGGTTTCTAGATCACGTGTATTTACTACCTGTTCCTTATAATCAGAATATCTGTCTGCTTGTTTGCCTTCCAATGTCATCAAAAATGATTGCAGTAGCGAACGCCCTAGGACAGCAAAACACAAATGTGTCTGTGCCAAAATCAGTTCAAAAGTATGCTGATATAATTATGATAAAACGTATATAAAATATATACAAATATTTCATTTCCATTTTTTGAACTGAAATAGAAACAAAATAACAGCAACAATCTTCTTGTTTTTACCGATTTTTTTATTTCCAAGTAAGGATCGAATAGCACGCAAAAATGTTAAAACTTTCCATTTGCCATTTGAAAAACAGAATTACATTTTAGAATATCGTTCTATTTTCAAATGTTACATTGTTAGTATTTTAATTTTTAGTCATTTAAACACTACATTAAATAAAATAAAAGCATCATAATTTTGACATCAGCATCGTCACTAGACATTCTAGTCAGTGACATTGAACAATTCGACTGATTTTATAGTGTTTCTCTTTTCAAAATAAGAGACGGGGCTAAGGTTTTCAATCTTTTGAAGGCTGATTTCACCGTGTTGGCCCGGGTCCGTTGGGTAGAATAGACCATTTGAATCATCTCCTAAGAAGCAAGCAATGGTTCATATATAGATCACTCCAAACAAGACCACTAATGGTAGAACTCCGTGCAGCAACTTGCCCGGGTAGGGTAGATCCAACGACTTTCCTATATCTGCCACCATGTCATAGTTCCATTTAGAGGACAGGGTAGCCGTTAGACCTGCACAATAAGCCTTTCATCCCGGCCTCAGGACAACTGCGCACCTGCAATATCTATAGTGTATATATGCCACGATTGTCTCTTACCATCAGGAGAGCCGTGTGTTTATTCGCGTGTGTGTTTTATTATCTTAAGAATAAGGGGAATTTCAACATATCCAGGGACTATTAGGCAAGAAATTTCGGATTTCTAGCTCGTATTCCGAACAATTGCATAAATGAAATAGTGTAACCAAGCTTTATTTTTTTTTCAGGCGACAATCATCAGAAACAGATCGATGGCACAATCATTCAGCAACAGACTGTGATGTATCATTGAGGAATTGCCCTTTCTCAATACTAGATGTATCTCCTTACACTGATCTCTAACTTGTTAAAAATATAATGGTGATTTTGATGTTCATAAACTAAACTTATTTAAATGCATGCTTTCTTTTCTCAATTAAATAAAAATAAAAAAATGTAACATTTCGACATTTCAGATTAGACCGGAATTCTGAAATTGTGACAATTGAGTAGTTTAAACGTTTAAAGGAATGGACCGAGTTATGCCAAAATATACCAACCCATAAATTGTTAAAAAATGAGTCATTAACACCAAATTGTTCAGGATGTGCTATATTACTACTCATCAAAAACAAACCATCCTGCATTTACATTTACACAAAAAATATCTATGAACCAAGCCACACATAAAGACTACATAAGTCTAAAAAAACTATGCTATAATGATCCAAAACATGTGGTGAACCCTAGATAATTTAAATAAATACCAAATGACTTTGGGTCAATGAATTTAATAAAATATTTTAAGACATGTACTGACAATAATAATTAATTATTAAAGATAATAGAACCACGTGTTTACAAATCTAACTTTAGACGCCGTTATCTCGAAATCAACTTTATGCAATTGGTACATTTTGGCATATCTCGGTCCAAATGTCGTGTACAGACTATTCTGATAGCACTAAAGTGTTCATTCTATTACTTTCGATGAAAGAAGATAGTGATAAGTTAAAATTGGTTTAGAGACCTCGCAACAAAATGACCACTAATGTCACACCCATTAATCGGGCAGTTCATGGTTGATACACTCATTAGTCGAAGTTTGTGTTCAGGGATATTTAAGTGGTGGATTATTAAACTGAAACAGTTTTTGTGAATTTCTAAATTTCTTTCTTCCCCGCTCGTAAAGAAATAATGTCAGAAGTATCTAAATATTTTTAAAAAATGTATGTTTCTTGTGGAAATTTATTTGATTAACAATAATATAACATTGCGTTACAGTAAAATTTCGTTAAATATTATGCACATTTTTGCCACATTTAATGAAATTTAATACTATTTCTTTAATTTAATATGTTTCTTACATTGCTTTCATTGCCTCATGAATATAATGGATGTCGCCTATAGTCAAAAGAATAATATAGAAGCCTGATGACCATTTGATTATTTGATTTTTATATTAGTAATACAAACAGTATGTTATGAAAAAGATTTATTTGTTGCTAAACTTAATAGGTTTTTTGAATTAACTCAAATTAAAGAGGAGGTTGTCAATTGTGCTGACTTTTTTTAAATGTTTTACGGTAACTTAACCAAAAACAAACATATTTTAGAATGAAAGTTAGTTATTTTTAGGAAAATCATGATTCTGAGGTTTTATCATTAATTTTATCAAGATCCGACTAGTGGTTTTTGAGTATTGCATACACTTAATGTTGCATAAATATTTATGCACCTTGCTTTACTCCCATTTTATCATGATCCGACTAATGGTTTTTGAGTAATACTTAATATTGTATAAACATTCATGCACCTTGATGATATCGTATTACATCAACAAAAAACCACTTGTCGGATGTTGATGAAATTTATCTTAAATATCGAGATAATAAAAAAAATAACTCATTGCGATATGGCAATGAACTTGGACTAAGTTTTTGGAGCTTTATTGCGCTTATATTAACTGCTCTTTACGAAAACTGATCTGAGTCTTTGTTCAGTCATCGTATGATGTCACGTCTGATAAAATGAAATGTAACGAGCATAGATAATACACTGGTTACGAGTACAGTCAGCTCGCTAAGAACACACGGAGCGGTTTTCAGACGTGCCCGCAGCGGTCGCGGAACTGAGGTTTTATTTCAAAACTCACGAGACCGGTAATATGCAAGGTCACACAGCCGCGCGCCGCCCTCAAACTTGAACGATTCTACGGGCGGACGACCGCTGCCACGGGAACTGCAATAAGCCGCGGATTATGCAGGTGTAAAAGGAGTCGTGAAATGTGCTCTTACTTTCTGCATATGAATCTACATTCTATAGAACCTGCGGGCCCGCAACTGCTGCGGGCGCGGGTAAAAACCGCTCCATGGGTTCTTAGGATTAGTCGGTTTCTTTTACTAAGATGTCTGTGACAAATGTCGCTTATTGAGTTGTTTTACTACAACTGTAGTAAAGTACAAAAGTAAAAAATAATAATTAAATAATGCTTTTTTTGTATAGTAATATAAAATTATTAAAAGAACATGATAAACTAAAGTAAATTTAAATCAAGTTTTTAAAAACTATCAAATAGTCAATTGGATACCATTTTATTAAGTCCCTGGCAATTATTATTACAATGTGTAAATGTTAAACTTACTTAAATTTGAAACTTAGTTGTTTGAACATGGAAACCCATACATTGTTATACATAATAAAATATTTGAAACAGAAATTGACTTTTTCTTCATCCAAACAGATACACGTATTTCATTGTTTGTTAGTGAATGTGATACTCTTCATTTAGTTCATTAAAAAAACGCAAAAACAAATAATGAAAAGTGACAGCTAAATATATTTGTCATATTTGCAGAATCTCAGTACGTTCTATAGGCAAGTTATTGACTAACGGCCTACTTCAATGAATACAGACTAGTAAGAGAACTACACGTTCAGACCGCCATCTGGGGAACATTTGCGTTAAACCGTATGCTAGAATTGAACATGACATATAACATTTGTATTTCTTTTTTTAATTGCAAATAAGCTGAAGAAGCTGAGAAGTTATCTATACAGCCAAGTTTTAAAATGTTTTGAGTTGTGAGTTTTCTTTCATCAGCAGACTCCAAAAAATTAAAAAAAAACACCTTTACTCCCATATCAGTGAAATAGCAGGCAGATGTACAACCAGACGACTAGCGATAGACACTTATGTTATGTGAAAGGCCTATCACCAACCCGTAACGTATACTTTACCGGAAAACGTTGTTTATAATTTTGACAATAATGAGAAAATATAAAAAAAAACACATTCTCTTTTTGTCACTGGACCCGGGGATCGAAGCTGAGACCTCATGAAGTCAAGTCCAATAACCGAACCACTAGACTACACAGGCTACAATTTTTTTATTAAAAAAATGAACATTGTTTACAACCCATACTTTTTATTTTAATCAGAATATTTTGATTTCATTTTTTTCTGTAAAGTACAAGTTTTACATGAAAACTTGAAATTACGCGTATTGCTTATAATTTATTTTTCAAATGTCAACTGCCCAATTAGCGATACGTTTACTCCATGTCAGAATATAGGACTAGGTAGTTCTAGTCTGTGTACTAAGTGGAATCTTAGACTAAACATGGGTTTAAAATACTTTTTAATTTTATTTCTCATAAAATTATTAAGAAGTTAAAAGAAAAATTTTCAATTTCCTAAACATTACAAACCAAACACAACACAGTTTTTCTTAACTAAGTAAAAACTACACTGTTATCCATTATGTAGTCGTTTTTAATTCATCCGGCATTGATATAGCCTGCTAATTAACTGATAATGCCAGTAATAACAGCGGGTAATTGGTTTTCGTGCATTGTTTGATTAGTGCTATTACTGCCAATCCAATCCCCAGATATGAATGGACATTGTACTCAGATTAGTTCTCGTTAATACATTCACAAATAAGTATTTTATTTTGTGATCCTAGCTTAAGCCAATAAGCTCTCCTAAATGGCAGTTTAAATCCGGCATGTTTCATTTTAATAGTAGGACAAACAACATTGACTTTAAATGCTATAAATATATAGCACCCTATAGTGTTTTTATTGGTGGTGATTCTGCTGTTCACAAACTAAACTTATTTTAAATACCTGCTGTCTTTTTAAAATGAAAGAAAAACAAACGAGATGGAACACTTTAGACATATCAGATTAGTCCGGACATGTCAAATTGTGATGTTATTTATCAACTTTTTCCGAGTGATAGATAAAACATTTGACAGCACTCAAACCGTTTTATCTCTTTCTATCTTTCTATTGCTCTCATGGAAAGAAGCTAGCGATAACTTAAAATTAATTAAGTGAATGCGCCACATAATTACCACCATTAGTATGTAGGTTTTTATTCAACTTACCAATTCGTCAAAATCTGTGAAAATTATTCAGTAACATACAACTCGTACGAATCAACTTTTGCACTCCGCTGGAATGCAACCCCTCTCCCGCTGCACTGCGCGGCGACCCGCATTCGCCGCAAGCGCTCAGTATGCTATTGCATATTTGTTACCGTTATTAAACCGATCTTTTATCAACATAAAAAAAATGATAAGTTAATGAAAATGAAAACGACCCATGAGGTCACAGGGCGAGGTGCACAGTTAGTTCATACGGGCTGTAGAACACGAATTGATATAAAAAAACTGTAAATTTTACTCAATTATTTGTAATTACGTACCTGTGGTGTACTTGTTCGTTCACAGAGGGCTTGCATGGTCCTGGGTAATTTTTTTATAAATCGGTAAACTGTCAATCATAAAATGACAGCAAAAGCTTAAAGCTAACTCAGAGTTAAATACTTAACTCCAGAACGTGCTTGTGGCCCTTAGAATAACAACACAGTAAAAAAATATTACTTGACAAGTTACGCAAAATGAATCTAACCCCGAAGTAAGCAAATTACATGCCTAAGGCATTTGTGTTAGTCAATGAAACTTATTAATAAAAACACTTAAATAGATACCCGGAAATGCAGGCACCTAATTGTCAGCAGGCATCCTGCTCCCGTCGGGATCGTACCCGAGCCTCGTGGTCGATCGTTGGAATCACGCGAGTACGCTAGCCCCTCCACCAAATAAGCGGTTAAATGAATAAAAACACAATTCATTTGGACTGAAGGGATAGTAGTACATTTACAATGCCTGTTTTGTAAATTACCTTCCCATATTTGGTAAATTTACAAACACCAAATTTTATTACTATTTCATTGTTGTTTGTAAAACAGCTTTTTTATAAAATGGCAAATATTTATTTATGAATAAAAGTAAGCAAATATGTAGTATGCTTGTGTCATGAGTATTATTCTTTAGTACTAATACACAGGAATATATTTTAATGTTACATACGAAATTATGACTTTTTGCAACAACTGTGAGTAGTTTAATTTTGCCAATATCTACGGTTATATAAATGTTAACTAGGTTACTACTAAACAAAGACTAAAATAAGTGTACCTAAAGTTGATGCTCTGTATCACAGTGTAATAACGATAATAATACTAAATTAAACCTTCGGGTACTTCAATGTGCGTTTAATAACAAGACGGTAAAAGTTTAATAAAACACCTGGATTCATTAATATTTTGTTCATCACATAAATGCCACCACCCTATCAAGAACCGAATCAGAGTTTTGAGAATGTTTAAAGATGTTATTGTGAACATTAGGTCCTAGAGTAACAGTAATTTAAACAGCTAATTAAGCTGTTTTGATTTCGTATATTTTTCTGTTTTCATAGTGTAAGAAAAAGGCGCATTTAGTGATGTCAATTTAGTTTATACATAATATTTCTGTAAAAGTTTAATCGATTCTTTATAAAGTTAAATAAAAGACTTCCTTTCCAATTTGGTTCGATTACTCATATCCTGATTCTTGTATTATTAAATGAAAAAAGATAGCGATAACTACTTTTATTTTATCGGAAGGTAAACAAGCAGCCGGATTTCCTGATGGGAAAAAAATCACACCGCCTAGAGCACCAAAGTTGGTAAAGGTGCGTTGCCAACTTAAGTCCAGGATGTAAGGCATCGAGCAATAGTAAGTATATCGGATACCTTATCCTCCCAACTGGAGCACGTCGACGGCTATCACTGACGGTATGACGGTAGGAATGAATAAGACGGTGGTACCGATCTAGGCAAGTCAGTGCGAAACTCTACCACCTAGTCATATATCACGGTGTTAGTGACAGTAAGCCTATGCTCGCATTTTACGAGCTTCCTGGCAAAAAAAGCATATAGCCTATTCTGCAAAGGAACCCAAACCAACACAACTGCAAATAGAGCGAAGGTTATGAAAAAAAATACAAACAAATGTACTGGAGTATATTTGCACTGCCAAAAACATCCTAACTACCTACTGTCATCTTTTCTTCATGAAGGTTAATAAAATTATTCTCTTCTTTGTAACATAAATTGTAACGGTTAATCCATAATCCATAATGGCATTGTAAATGCGTTGCTCTGTTGCTCTTCCGTTACTAAATCACTGAGCCGATTGTGATTAAATTTGATATACATATAGCTAAAGATTTGAGTTTAAATTGTTTTTTCATAAGACTGTTATAGGAGATGAAAATTTGTGTAAATGTAAAAAGTAATTATTTTTATGAGACGTAAACAAAATCGATATTCGAAACTTAGCTCAAAACACATGTTTTGTAATGTTACCTTTAAGACGCGACCCTTCTGCTAAACAATAATGCCCTAACTAATAAAACTTACCCGTTGACTTGGGGGTGATTATGTAACTCAGTTACCAACTCAAAATGGATGAGTGTACATCAAATCGCTGTCAAATGACGTGTTTTACATTTGCTATCTCCAGTGACCAACAGAAATACAATAGAGATAGCAAACACAAATGACGTCATTTGATGTACACTTTTACAGTTTGAGTTGACAACTAAGTTACATAATCACCCCCCTGGTGTTTCTGGACACACACACTCTACACTGAACCCACTCAGGTTCACAGAGTTGCACTATTTTGGCGCCAAGAATTAATAAAGTGGTAGTACATTACCAGGCGTGTTGCCCTTCTCATGGTTACGATATTAATGACAAAATCCAAAGCTCGCCATTTGTTGTGTGCTCATTGGTGAGCATTAGGAAACCGTTGTTTGTCTCATAAAGCAATCATCTTTTTAATAAACTGCGGTCTTATCTATATATTAATACGTGCTGCCAAAACTTTGAACCCCGTTTTACGAAAATTCTGCGGACGCAGGAGTATAAAATTTGGCACACTTATAGTTTCTGTGTAGGAGAAGTGCAGAACCCAAATATTTATCAATAATAATACTTATAAAGTACATTAAATCAATAAATAAAATATTACCCACATTCCCATGCATTTGACACACACAAACAAATATATTGATGATAACGATAAAATTACCAATTTTCTGCTCAATGATTCAAGGCTGATTTCAGTAACCCATCTAAAATAAGAGATAGGGCTTTAGGTGAGTTACCAAGTTTTAATCCTAGATCTAAAAAAAGGGTCTATTTTTGATTGGAAATTTATTTGAAACCACGTTTTGGATTTTTTTTTAACGTGATCGAGATTGTGCAGAACTACATTTAGGTTTAGTTAGCTACAGACTCTTTTTAATTTTACTGTTATTTTAATAAGTATCTTCACGCCCGTATTTCCGAAGAGGTAAGCAAAAGGTACAACTAACAAAGACATGACGAAGCGAAGCACAACCACAAGATGTTAGGTGGCAAGCCATGGCCAATCCCGGGCAACATTATTTTTTATTAGAAAATTGAAAAAATATATTTTCTTTTAGTTGCCTGACCCAGGGATTAGACGGCGACCTCATCAAGTTAGGTCCACCAACACACCGCTATACCACAGAGTCGTTTTCAATAATTAATAAAAACTGGAGTTTTGGCGCCATCGAGAGAAAAGATGGTCGAAGTTTTTTCATAATTTTTAATTTCGTGTTGATATTGAGTGAAATTTGTCAATTTTGGAGGCATTTTGTATAATTTTGTTCAATGAAAGTGCACAAATGAAATAATCATGAAGAAATTAGTGTATCATTTATTTCCTCGTTGCCGCCAAATTTGAGTAATGAGCTTGAGTAATGAGGTTACCGCTTTACCCAAGAGACTTATGACTGATGACTAATTATAATTGATATAAAATTTGATGTAAAATGGCAAAATACTAACGTATAGGCCAAAATCTAAAGAAAGAAAAAAACGAAAAACTTTAGCAACATAACTCCAGTAGAGCTATTTTTAACTGCAGATAGGTTATTGAAATCAGCTGTTAATGAATAATGCCTATGACACACTATCGATTTAAACCTATTACACGTTTCAAACTACAGATATCAAGTCTATCATTGCACGTTACATTCCAAATTAGTGTCAATTTAATGGATCACATTTAACATTTCATCAAAATTCGACTTCTTACAATTAAATTAAAAAAAAGTCTTTGAGGTGTAACAGTCGCCGGTCTAACAGTCCCGGTCTAACAAGCACCAGGCTTGACTTCTTGAAGTCTCTTGTTCGATCCCTGGGTGGGGCCAAAAAAATTAGGCAATATTCTCTAATGAAAATTATGTATCCAGGCGGATTGGATATTTGCCGGTTTGCGATATAGGCTTACCACCTACAACGTTGTGGGACTTAGTGTCTTCGGCTAATCGTGGGTGCTTTTGTTGACCGCTTTGGAAAAAGATGGTTACGTAAAAAATAATTAATAATCCCCGACAAAATCTATCTGGTAACGTAGCTAAAAACCATTTCAATAGTCAAAAATCTGCATCCAAACCCAACTATCCGTTCAAAAGTTATGCCACAGAGACACACAAAGAGACACCTTTATATAATAACATCTACATCAAAACCCGTCCATCCGTTTAAAAATTATGCCACAGACAGACACACACAGAGACACCTTTTACTAATAAGACCCATCGTTGTCAGTCGAAGGTTAAAAAAGTGCGTTGCTATTGTAGTTAACTAAAAATTGACAAATGTCAAATATGATCTTTTAAATTATGACCCTAGTGTAATAATTATCTAACTACAATAAGCGGCGAATTAGTGTTTTATTAAAATCATTTTATTCGTCTCTCAGCGTCGTTATTAGCTCCAGTAAACCCTGGCCTTCTGGACAGCCATTGTATATGGATCCACATTCGAACATCTGCCGACCAGCGGTGGCTGCATCTATATACACCGACATCATATTATCCCAGTCTGGGTCTTTCTCAAAGAGTGATCTTCCATAATCTGGCCTGAAAAAAATATCCCATCCTATCATATAAAGCGTAAATGTATATTATGTAAGAATGTTCCGTTTTCACGTGAAAAGAAGTTTCTTGAATTTTAGCTTAGATCTAAAGAAGTAAATACGCTATTGTTTAAATAAATATCTCAACTTGTTTCCGAGATAAAGCTTTACAAATTTAGTGACGGGGCAAAGCCGAGGGCAACGATATAAAATCTGTATTTCAATATTTTGTATCCCTTATGCGAAAGTAACTTGAACGGAAGAGTATAAAATTTGGTAAAAGTAACTTGATTGCTTGTTCAGAATTATTTAGATAATAAATAATAATTCCGTTTCAATAATTTAAGAACTTAAATTCGTAAAAAATGTTTACTTTGCTTAAAATGTTTCATAAACATCTTCAAAAAGGAAGAAAGGAAAAATTACTCTATTTAGCAATATGTCCTCTATGTATGTTCATTGGGTAAGCACTCCGTAAAAAGATTAGATTTAGGTATTAGATTTTGGTAATTCCTTTTTTTAAACTAGATTGTGTTTTAAAAACGATCCCTAAAAATTATATAAAAATCGATTTAGTTCTTTTTAATAATATCTTTTTTTTATTTTACTAGCTGTTGCTCGCGGCGTTGCCCGCGTGGTCCCACAGAAACATTGTTTCGTGATAAAACGTATCCTATGTGTTAATCCAAGCTACCTCTATGTGTGTACCAAGTCTCATGAAAATCGGTTTAGCAGTTTTTGCGGGAAGGAGTAGCAAACAAACATTCGCATTTATAATATTTATAGGATTGACTATGGGTAGGTACTTTCGTAGACTTCGCTACATAGTATTAAACAGTCGCTTCCTCCGTCCCTTTCTATGCTTAAATCTTTAAACCTACGCAACGGATTTTGATGCGGTTTTTTTTAAAATAGATAAAGTCATTAAAGAGGAAAATTTATATGTTTTTTTCGGGCGGGAAGCAAAATCTTTGGACCCCTTTTTACGAAAATTGCGCTGACGGAAGAGTATGAAGTTTGGCACACTTATAGTTTATGTGTAGGAAAAGTGCATAACTCTAACATTTTTTAATGATAATTTTATTAACTAAAGCATTAATTCAAAACATAAAACATTACACGTACTACCATACATTTGACACACACAAACAAATATATTGATAAAAAATCACAGTTGGAGCACAATAAAGTTTGGAAACAGAATAGTTTTTCGAGTTAGGTCCTAAGAAATGAAGATGGCGTTCTTATCAACAAGACATTAAAATGTATTATGGTCGAATTTCGACCAATGGGCGACCACTAGTACAATTAATATGAGATTTTGGTGTGTATGTGTGTAAATTGTTTTCATTTTGCTTACGTCAGCATTATGTGCATCAATTCACCAACAAGTGCTTCTTCTTCGACCGGATATTGCGCAGCTTCACAAATCGCCCGTAAAACACATTCATGTCCGTTCATTCCTTTCCTGAAAGTCGATAGAAATCATTCATGGTATAATTTCCGCCTACTGCCATTTTTAAATAAAAATCTTGTCTACATCAATTTATTAATTATAAAAAACTTTTTCTTCTGTCTATATTCTTAATAATTCCTAATTATTAAATCTACAAAACGAGCAGAGAAGATTGGATTTGGATCTATCCGTTATTTATAAAACGATTATAAAAAAAATTTAAAGAGTGCATTTCCGAGATGGTCCCACTGTCGCTAACTCTGGATTTGAAAATGGAATCCTCTAACGGCCAATATTAATAATCAATCCTAACCAGAACTTGCTGTCCAAGATTGATATTTTGATCCATTTTTATATTGTCGCTTACCAATAGCATATCTGTGGACATGATAAATATGACAATTAGGGTAGCGGATACGCGGCTATCTAGATTGATTGAAATCCATCTTTTTGCCTATTTACGGCCAATGTTAGTAATGTATCTCATTACTAACATTGGCCGTAAATAGGCAAAACTGCTCAATCTTCGTCTAATTAGACGACATTACAATTGAAATCGGTTTATATCTCTCAATCAATCATTTATTGCTTCATATATCACAAAAAAGGTATTACAATTATTCCCAATCGTTTTTGAAGGACATATGTACCCTATTAGGGTATTGCAAATTGAAGCGGACCGATCTATTTTAGATTTCACTTTTAAAATTATCCAATAAGTAATCGTTTACAGTATAGTAACTTTTTTGTATCAAGAATATCTTTAATTTGTTTGAAAACCTTAGGTCATTCATCTCTTACTATAAAGAGAGTCTACTCGATATAAAAAATAGAAAATGCTTAAACTTTACAAATGCATAAAAAATTGAACGCTTCAAAATAATTAAAACGAGATTCATCCATTTCTCGTTAACCTCGGTTAGATTGTAATTTGGGAAGCTTGATTCTCAATTTCAACCGAATTCATTTTCAAATTCCTTCGGGACACGTTAAAAGGTGAAACGCGTGTTGGAAATTGGAGAGCTTTGTTCATTATAATGATAAATCGGTTCCCATATTATTTATCGAGATAAATCTGCTATTTAGTTTAATTAACTATTGTTATGATATTGTAATTAACACCCTACGTTAAGGATGATAGCTATATGAGGCGTAGTTTTAATTATCTGTTTATCCGCGACTTTGTCAGCGAATAATTACTTCGAACACTTTATCATGATTTTCATACAAATTTCGTTCTTTAATATTTCTTTTAGGGTAGATTTTTGGAAAAAAACAAGGTCTGAACTTCAGTTTTTAACTATGTGCATTGAATAAACACACTTTTATGTTTATATTATTATTACTCTGTCGGCAAAGAATAGTATTAATACCAATTTTCCTACCCTATCAAAGTCTTCTTCACGCCCATATCCCCGAAGAGGCAGGCAGAGGTGCAACCAAGGCACCCACGACTAGCCGAAGACACTAAGTCCCACAATGTGATAGGTGGCAAGCCTATTGCCAACCGGGCACATTTCCAATCCCGACCAACATTTTTTTTTGTTAGAAAATTAGAAAAATCCAATTTTCTTTTTGTTGGCCGACCTATTAAAGTCTCTTAGGGGTTAATGTTTTAAGAATAATAATCTTTGTTTAAAATCGAATCTTTATCAATTCAGCCAAATTTCATCAAGATTAGTTAAGTGGTTTAGCCATGAAAGATTATCAGATACACAGACAGAAAGACTTTTTAGTATGGATATGGGACAATAAGTATGGATATTACTTATTTTCCTAGTGGTTGCTTCCGAATTCATTTGCATCATACAGTTTTTTTTTCATATTTGCTATGTTTGTCACCAACATGACTATAAAGTATCTTTACGCCCGTAACACCTAATAAGTTAGCGGAGGTGACAACCCGGGCACCCCCGTGTAGGCGAATGTACTTAAGTCCCATAATATGAAAGATGGCAAATCTATAGCCAACCGGGTACTTTGTTTTTATTAGAAAATTAAATAGTACATTTTGAGTAGCTTGATCCGTAAAAAGAATCTAAGACCTCGTGATGTCAATGCCAAAAAATGATTTGTGAACACATCGAATACAACGTACGTAATATGTCTTTGTCTATTAGTACCACTAGAGGTTAGTTAACATATTATGTACCTTTTTATAGTATGTATAGTATGTATTGATACGTGAAAGTAAAAAACTTGAAACGTGGAAAAAAACGTAACAGCCACAATATCACAACTATAATATTAGACTGGATTACTTTAAATCTTAAACGTACTGCGAAGCTGAGAAAGTCCATCTTTTGTGACTGTTTTTTTTAATTATTTCTCTATTTTTTCGTTTTAAGTTCTTTTTTTTTTCGATAAATATCTCTGGACACGAATTAAACTAGTGCAAAAGTACACGAGTACATATATGTTCGTTACCTTGGGACTTATTTCCTATGTTCTTCTATTATCCTATCCCGTGACATCCTATAACTAGACGTATATGCTATTGAACTACCAAAATTAAAAGTCAAATTCTAAGGTTCATAGAAGATAAACGATGAACATTCATGATATTTATACCGTTATATTAAATATTTTTTTAAAAAACGTGTCAAAATTATTAAATCTAAATGGTTTAAGATTACGTATTTTCGCGCGGGAAATGACGTCACGCAGTCTACTTAAGATCGTCGCCATACAAATCGCTTATTGATCGATGAGTCGAAGTGGTGCTTTAGTATTGTTTGTATTTTTTAATTTCTTCTAACGTGTAACGATTAAAATACGACTCTCAAAATGCTTTCTAAAATAAATTATTTTCTTTATTTTTTCTTTTTTTTTCTTTAATTACAAAATAAGGATTAAAAGTTGCAGACGCGATAAATGACGTCACACTCTGAAGTTCAGCATGAAATGAAATTCACTGTTTAAGAACATCTTCAAAGTCCTATAACTTTACAATCTATAGTAGTAATATTAAAACATTTTTTCCACAGTTTACGCTCACTTCTATTATATTAGAGAAAATTAAGTAAATTTCCTCATTAACGTCATTATGAACAACCCTTACGGCGGTACTCACATACGTCAAAAAATTATCTTCACGCCTATATTCCAGACCGGTAGGCAGAGACACAACCAAGGCACCTACGACTAGCCGAAAATGATAAGCCTTACAATGTGATAGGTGGCAAGCCTATCGCCAACGGGTAACATATCCAATCTCGGGCAATATTATTTTTATTAGAGAACTGGAAATGCCCAATTTCTATTTTTTAGTTGCTGACCTAGGTATCAGATCCGGGACCTCAAGAAGTCAAGGCCAATGACCGACCGCTTGACCACAGAAGCGATCAAACACAGTAACGCCAACTATATTTTAATCAGTAATTAAATCAACATTTGCAATTAAAAATTTGACATAATATTAGATTAAAATATGTAGATTGACATCTCTCAGTAAGTACTAAGTAGGTACAAATATCGGAAAAGAAGGGGGAAATCATTACGAATATTTTTTTCTCAGAAGTATTAGGATATGAGATTGAAGCATAGTAGTGTTTGTGAAGAAAAATATATTCTCTTTTTACCTTATTGGGGATTATCTGGTATCAAGTGTTAGAGGCCAACTGGCCAATAATCTTAGCTCTATTTTTGAGATTTCCTCAAAAACACACTTCAATTGTATTTGTTTTTTTGTTTTGTAGTGTATGGTTTTTATTTACACATGAAAAAAAATTATCCTTGATTTAGGAGTTAGCGTAACAACTTAAGCTTATAACCACGAAGCTTGGGATCTAAATCCCGGTGAAGTTGTAAAAACCGCGAAGTAGCAACACATTAGTCATCAAAAAAAACTTGGGATCGCTTTACACACATATGTGTGTGTTTGATATACAAATATATCTGTATTTCTCGGCTTGGGTGTTTATTTATTTATTTATATGCACAAATATTATCCAAAAGATAAAAATGGGTTGCCCGAAAAAATCTTGGACAATTTTTTTTAATTTTTTAAAATGTTTTTATTCATTAATTGGTGCAATATTAAGATATTATCCCGACTTAAAGTAGGAATAAGATGAAGTTGCAGAAGTTGGGTTGCCTGTTGTTTATCTGGATTGCCAGGTATAAACAGATAATTGTCGATGCTAGTTACTTTAACAGGATCGGATAGTAGGAAAAAAATTGATCAACACATGTGCAGTTTCATTACAATTTTTACAATTTTTATTACAATTTAAGTTAATATAATATAGGATTGCCTAAAAAAATTGGAAATGTATTTTTTTTTTCTAAATATGTAAATAAAAATATTCGGTCCCGGATTTTTTAGGCAACCCATTTTTAATATATTTTCTGATATACTGAATTTGCTATAAAACCGGTTTCATGCTATTATCAGCTCGGTGTAGGTCGACCTAACTTCGGACCTAACAAGTTAGCCAGCAGGCAGAGTCGATCTGATAGTAGGGATACAAAAATATATCATATTGGAAATGAGTTCGAAAAAGGAGTACACTTTTTTGTTTTCAAGGAACTCTAAGCAGATAGCTTATTTCATTTAATGTTATGAAACACGACACATGCCTCATAGGATTCACGAAGTACGAGCAAACGTCCGATGCTAGAGTGAAAATGCTATAGAAACAGTGTGAGTTTTTTTCAATGCAACGCTCAATTTGGATACAACTCGCTAGTACCGAGACAAGGTTGTAGTGTTATTTTTTAATGGCTAATTTGTAGCTAACCGCGAGGTTTTTACAACTTCACCGGGCTATATCAGGTTGTAGTGTCAAATGTCATTGCAGGCTGATGGATAGCCGAATAATAGCTGTCTTTATCTCTTTCTTTAGTTTTTGGCACTAACGTTACCATTTGCCATTTCACAAGTTGAAATTTTTATTAAGTTACCCGATTTAATAAATTTGGTTTTATGTATGTGTATTGTGACTTATTACATATTACATGTAATATGTAATAAGTCACAAGTCGTCATAGAGAGTCATATCTGGGTCTCGAGTGAATTTGGCGAGGTGACCTTATTACTCAAGCTAAGAGGTTTTGGCGGAAATGAGAAAATATATAGAATACATTCATTTCTTTATGATTGATTCATTTTTTTAATTGATTTGATTTCATGAACAAAATTGTACACCAAAATTAATTAATTTCACTCAATGTAAATACGACACTTGACAAGTATGAAAAATAGTATGGCCATCTTTTCTCTCGATGGGTCCAAAGCTCTAATAATAGGTGTATTTAGACTTTATCTAACAGTATGTATTTCCAGATACATTTTTTTTATGAAATTGGAAGGCAAACAAGTAGACGGATTTCCTGATGTTAAGAAATTCACACCGCCTAGAGAAACCAAAGGTGGTAATGGTGCGTTGCCAACCTGAGGCCGGGATGTTAGGCCTCGAGCAAAAGTAAATTTACCGGCTACCTTACCATCTGAACCGGAATACGTCATGACGTTATGGCGGCAGGAATAGGTAAGGCGGTGGTACCAATCCGGGCGAGTCGCTGCTAAACTCTACCACCTAGTCAGATGTCACGGTGTTAGTGACGGTGAGCCTAAGCTCGCCTTTTACGAGCTGCCTGGCAAGGAAGGCAGATGGTCTATTCTACATAGAAGCCCGGACCAACACCAAAATTTTCAATCCCGAATTTTCTATAAAAAAATAATGCTCCAATTTAGTAATGGACTTTTGTAACCGACATACTGTACTTAGCAAGATCATAGAAATTGTGAAATATTTTTTTTTTTATTTTTACATACGTACAAACATATATTCACTCCAAGTCTCATACGGGGAGGGGCTTTCGGAGACTCTTGACACCACCCTCGGATAATATTCGATTAATCTGATCGTGAAATGTCAGCCTTGGTCTCCCCGTATACCTACATCCGTCCACATTCGCATTGTATATCTTGCTTTGTCAATCTTTCATCTGTCATTCGTTCCACATGACTGAACCAGCGGAGCATGTCCTTTCGCATTTTAACACCAACACTTTCTTTCTCGGATCTAACTGTTACGAATGCGGTCAGCGAGCGTCACACCACAGATTTTCCGTAGTGCTCTCATTTCGATCGCATTTATCCCACTTTCTTGCTCTTTCTGACATACCCAACTCTCGTTTCCATACAATTACGTTGGGATAAGCACAGAATTATGCAAAGCGAGTCTAGCTTTTTGACTCAAAGCCCCGCTTTGGAGTAGCTTACCCAACATTCTATTCACACTATTCCTTGCAGTCACTCTCCTCTTTACATCCGCGGTGTACCTTCCATCCCTGCTAAAAGCACAACCAAGATGTACAATTTTATTCACTTGTTCTAGTACTACATCATAGACCAAAATTCTTACATCCGTTCTGACTATGCTCTTTCAAACACCATTATTTTGGTTTTCATCGCCTTCAAATGTAAGCCCCTTTCTTTAAAATCTTCTTCCATAACTGTGACCAGTGTTTGCAGCTCAGATGGTGTAGAGCCCAAAAGTACAGCATCATCTGCATATAGCAGGCAGTTCACCACTTTGTCACCCATACGCATTCCCACATTCAATGATCTTAACCTTTGAAGACATTTGTCCAAATATAAGATAAACAAGCGTGCTGATAACACACAACCCTGCTTGACGCCAATATTAACATCAAACCAAGGCAATATATTGTCATGCACCTTCACGCATGCTTTACAGTCTAAATACATTGACTGCACCACACGCAGCAGAGACCCGACTATCCCATAATCTGGCAAAATGTCCCAAAGTTCCTTATGTACAACCTTATCAAACGCTTTTTCAAGGTCCACAAAACCGCAGAAAACCCTCTGACCCACAGCCAGATGATTCTCTACAGTGTTGCGGAGCGAAAACACTTGATACGTACATCCTCTTCCAGACCTGAAACCGCTTTGATCCTCCCCCAATGTTCCATAGGACATCAATTGCATCCTTCTTTCAATTATTTTTCCATACACTTTTGATGCTAAATTGATAAAAATAATGGCCCTGTAACTTGTACAGTCCATGCGTGAACCCTTGCCTTTATACAAGGGCACGATGACCGCACATCGCCAGTCTTCAGTTTTGATTTTTTGTTTTAGGAATAAAGTATTTTCAGTCCAATATCCTCGAAGAGATAGGCTCAAGTACAATTAGGACACCCAAGACTTGCCTTGACTGTAACTAAATGGCACAGTATGATTGGTGTTAAATTTATTGCTGACTGGGCATAATCTATCCTGGGCAATGTAATTTTATTAGCAGACTTAAAAGACACATTTTTTGTTGCTTAACACGGGGATCGAATACGGGACCTCAAGTAGTCCGACACACGGCCACTAGACCTCATAGGCTATCTGTCTGTTGCTTAATATGCACTTAAATATAAAATTAAATATATCGAGATTATACTATTATTATACAACTCCTTTTTGTTTGTAATTTTTTTTGCCCTAGATTAGCTGAAGATATTTCTTCTTAAACATAAACTCGCCTGTTTTGCCGTACTATTTGTTATTATTTTTTTTATTTTTGGTTACCTTACATATGTACATTAAAATCTCAAATATATGTGTTAGCTACATTCCATCAAAACTCAATTTAAAAAATCTTGGTTTAAAATTAATAATTTATCCGAAGAGCAAAATGACGTACTTTAAATGATGCAAAAGAAATAAAAAGTGAGAACATTGGCTAAGAAAACATTTTCCCCTTACCTTAATTGGGATTATCTGGTATCACGTATCTGAGGCCGATTTGACCAATGCCTTTTGAGGTTTGCGTCAACATAAATTTTCAGATTTGTTGCATCCGTTTATTTTGTAGCCTTAAATGGCGCAAATGTATTCAGATTTTTGGTGTTTCACTACCAAGAAAATTTATATAGGAAATGAAATTTAGTTCAAAACTTTACTTTTGTAAAAATATTGCTGGTATCACTGGTTTTTATGTAAAAAAAATAAAAACAGCCAATTCAACAATCTCTTGCGTCGTTTTTGAGAGTTGTAATGAGCCATGAAATTTGTTGAGTAGGGTTGTTTTATTAAGTATGCACCCACTAAGGACATAATTTTGGAAATTCTACCCCTAAGAGGGTGAAGTAAGGGTTAAAAGTTTGTATGGAAGATGTTATAATTTAAGTAAGAAACATGAAACTTTGTTTTAAGCTACTCATTGAAGAGAGTAGATACGCATTTAAGCGTTTTTGGACATTATACCTCTAAGGTGGTGAAATAGGGGTTGAAAATTTATATAAAAGTCCTTATAGCTGCAATGTGATAAAAATTGCGGGTAACGGCTAGTCACTTTATAAATACTTACATTTATAAATAGGAGTACTTTATACTCGTAGATTACCCGCAATCTATTAGGACTTCTGAAAACCGGCTTACGATTTTTATATATAAAGAATTAAGGGGAAGCACTCCCTGAATATGGAAGAATCTTTCAAACCTGAATATGGAGGATCTGTATAGACATTTCTTTAATTCCAGTGAGGTCCCTAAACCACTTATTCTCAATTAATCGATACGATTCGAATAACCAAAGTGGTTAAATGTTCTCAACTTACATTTCCAACAAATCAGCAACAGATTTATAAAACACTAGTCTTTCGTCTTTTCTTCTCAAAATGTCAGCATCCCTCTGCTCTCTGGATACGGTTTTGATGAAGTAATACTGCGAAATCTCGGAGACGTTTTGGAAGTTTAGGTACTGGTATTGCATGTTTGCGGCAAATAGTAAACTCACGTCATCTTCGTTAGGTATAGGCCCTGCTATACCTATGATTAACTAAAAAATTACATAGTATTATCAGAAAAAAGTTACAAAAAATACTTAAAAATCCAGCAGAAAAAGATTAACGAATTAAAATCAACATTTTTTACACAATGATGTGTATGTGTACATATGCCAGTCATATCTTAATATAATATGTAAATTACGTGTCACGTTGTTTGTCCGCGATGGACTCCTAAACTACTTAACCGATTTCAATCAAATTTACACACCGTGTGCAGTTTGACTTAATAGATAGGATAACTTAAATCTCAATTTATCGTGGGCGAAGCCGGGGGTAACAGCTAGTAAATATATGTGTATGATGATACCTCATGATAGTTTTTTGTGTTATAAGGTAACAAACAAGCAGTTCGCTCCTCTAGTGGTAAGAACCGACTATTACCTATAGATACCATAAATATTAATGGTGCGTTGTTGTTACGGCCAGTATCTTATACGACGTGTGAAAGAGCAACGCTATTGCGACAGGATCAGTTAAGGCGGTGGTGCCTAAGAAAATAAAACATTATATAGCTATTTATCTACAAGATACTTAATTACGTACCAACAATCACAATATTAGACACTGATGGTAATTTTGCTGAGCATTATTCAAACTTATTTTAGGTGTATGCTATCTTTTTTCAATTAAGTAAATATCTTCACGTCCATATCCCTGAGAAAGGTGGCAGAGGCACAACCAGCCGACTAGCCGAAGACTCTAAGTCCCACAATGTGATAGGTGCCAAGTCTACCGCCAACCGGACGCACATCCAATCCCGGGCAACGTTATTTTGGTTAGAAAATTGAAAACATACATTTTCTATTTTTCTTGTTGCCTGACCCGGGGATCAAACCCGGAACTTCAAGTAGTCAAGTTCGACGCCAGATCGCTAGATCACAGAGGCGATCACAAACACAAAATACGAGTACATGAAACATTTTAGAGATTAATCCTAACATGTTAACTTGTAACGTTTTTATTCAACGTTTGCCGAAGAAAAGATTAAAGTCTGTAGAAATGTCATGTTTATAACAAATAAACTTGAAACTATCATTGAAAGAATAGCGACAACAGTTGAAATAATCACTTTTACTTTATTTAACTAAACTTTCAACTAGTATATAAGTAGTTGTATGAGAAACACTAGTAAAATTTAAAGAACGTTTGTGGAGCTAGGCACTAAATTCAAGCAGACATAAGTGTCAACTAAAAAGTTAAAATTACCTTATACGTGGCTCCATAAGGAAATACCAAAGGAATACTGTTTATTTGTCGTTTCGTTCTATAATTTTTGTTTATTTTCGTAGCTTTAGATAAATCGGAAGCGTATAGCAAAGGAATCCATATTACCAGAAATCTGAAACATAAGCTATTATTTTGAGTTTGGGGACATCTGCAGCTAAAATTTTATTAACTTCATGAAAATGCTTTATATAGCAAACTTTGATAATGATATTGAATTTTTTTAATACATTAAGCCTCACCTTCAAAACGAAACTAAATTTTTCTATATTAACGGTCTTTAAAAGGCTTAAATTTTTTAGTTATCTATTTCTAAGTAAGTATATTCACGTCCAGATCCCCGAAGAGGTAGGCAGAGGCAAAACCAGGGCACCCACGACTAGCCAAAGATACTAAGTCCCACAATGAGATAGGTGGCAAGCCTATTGCCAACCGGGCACGTATCCAAACCCGAGCAACATTTTTTTTGTTAGAAAATTTTAAAAACAAAATTTTTTTTTTTGCCCGACCCGACAATCGAACCCGGGACCTCATACAGTCAAGTCTAACACCTGGACTTAATATAAATTAATATATGTTTACTTTGGTCATCGCGTCCCGCTTGAACCCGCTTTTTGTTGTGCTAATTATTGTGATGACAAAAATTTTAAGAAAAAAAATTAATATTTGGGCAACGTCTATCGGATCAGCTAGTATTATATATTAAAAAATAATCTTCATTTCCCTTAGTTAGCATAGAACATCGTCTTTTGGCTCACCTATTTAATTTGTAAATTTTGTTATCTGTTAAAACTAATTACGTGTTATGAAATTCCGTCAGCAATACAAATGATTTTAGTTATGTACATTTTTTTAATAATCGCTTATATATGTTCAAAATACTGTAATATTTTAATACTCGTATTATAATTGAAAAGTAAGAATAAGAATTCATTAATTTCCAGATTATGTATCACATTATGGTGGCATCAATAATTTAACGTATCAATTTGTTATATCTTTTACAAATATAAATTCTTGAAACGAGAGTTCAGTGTTTGATTTTGTATTCAGAAATGAACATTTATTAATAATACAAGTCGTTCGTAAACAATATGTTGTATATAATTTTTGAAACAATTATTAATAAGTATTGCATTTGAATATAATATTTCAAATGAAATACATCTGATTATTAAAAACGTCATGAAGAAATTATAAATACATAAAAGCTTATAATGATGATGGGATAATATTTGAAATGTAATGTTTGTAGCAAAAATCATAAAACTTTAAGACCAAGTTATTTTTAAAACCTCGTAAACCTAAATTCTAAATCTTTTTAAGCTATTTTAATTTTATATCATAGGAATCAAATTACTCCAAGAAACCAGAAACCAGAAAAAAGCCCTTTTCTGTAATCTTAAATTGACAACAAATGTTACCACTTATATAATAGGACAACATGCAAACCTTTCTTTTCTTTCTTTAGGTTTTGGAATTTACGTTAGTATTGCCATTAGTCAAGTAGAAATTTTTATCAAATTTACAAAAATCAAGATTCAATTACAATTAATCATAAGTCATAAATCGTCAAGAAGTCATGTCAGGGTCTTGGGTAAAGCTGTGGCCTCGTTACTCTAGTTCATGTGGTGAGATTTGGCGGCAACGAGAAAATACACGATATGCTAATTTCTTCATGATTATTTCATTCGTGCACTTTCACTAAACAAAATTGTACAAAGTGCCACCAAAATTGACTAATTTCACTGAGCACAAACACGAAATTCAATAATTATTAAAAAACTTCTACCACTTTTCTTTCTATGCAACCAAAAAACCTATGCAAACCTAACTATACCTAAATATGATGCACAGATTAAAATATCTTTGTTAATAAAGTAAACAATTTATACCTTAAAAACTGCATGGTTGGAATTTAAAAAAATTCTTACATCAACAATCTCGACGTCACGTTTCACATTTTCCACATAGATTCTAAATGCCTTCGTCTCCGTAAGTGATACCACAACTTTGTTAAGCGGTGTTCACAATGTCGCATCCTCTTTAAAAGTAACTTAGCTTATTTTTATTTTAGCACTTGCCCTGTGCTTGGGATAAATTTCTATAAATTTCAAAGAAAGAAGAATTTGAGACGAAAGGTTACAGGTTCAAATCCTGTCTGGGGCGAAATTTTTTCTTTCTTTGAAATTTATAGTAACTTAGCTTATTCTTAAAAAAACATATATATTATTAGAAATGCTTCCAAAAAAATTAAAACGATTGTATGAAACTAAATGCTAGTTATTGTTAAATATTAAATTAACTTTACATGACTTTCGAAATTTAGTAGCAAGTTTGCGCTTTAATAAACATAGTTACGTACATAAGTTTAATAATTAAAACTTTCAATAACCTGATAACAACTGTGCTTACTAATAAGATATTTTAATTTTGGAACTTGTTCCATGCTTGGGAAAAATTCACAAATTATGGAATGTGTATTTCATCGCCATTGATTAACAAAGTTTCACCCCTTTTTTTGAATGAATAATTTGTTGCTAACCGCGAGGTTTTTACAACTTCACCGGGCTATAAATACACCCCATGATTTAATAGCCTGGCCACGGGAAAATCGCTAAAATTAATATTCGGTGCGACCGGCGAAGCGTCTGGTGACTGAAACAAATGTATAGGAATGTTCTTTTCAAGCCACGTGGCACAGCGACCAGCGAAGCGATCGGCGAAATGTATCGAGCGAATTGCGGAGGCGACTGGCGGCGCGGCGGGCGAGCAAAACAATTGTATGAATCAGTAAGAATCAAGCCATGGAGTCGAGTGGCAGTCGCAGCGAATAGTACACTGATTAAATGAGTTTAGTTGTTTTCGCCGCAAAAAATGAACATCGAGATTTTTATTTCTGATATGCTGCAAACAATGTCTAAAACAATTTTTACATTTAAAATGCTATTTGCATATACTTTATTCTCCAATTCAGGTTGAATATTAATAAGAATGTAATCGAAGGTTTCAATAGTCATTCTCGTAAATTTGAAAAGTTTTTCTGGATTTATTCTGATTTGTAGAATTCTCCATCCGCGATTCTTATTCTTACTATGTACTCCACAATCTCTTCCAAATGTTAGGTCTTAAACTAAAAAAACTATCACCTTCTAAGCAATTTCGAGATAATTTCGTTAAAGACCCTATTCCCTATGTCCGTCCGGGCTCCTTTGATGAATAGATAGAATCCTTCCTGCTAGATAACTCGATAAGGGCGAGCATAGGGTTACTGTCACTAACACCGTGACATCTGACTAGGTGGTAGAATTTTTAGGAGGATAATGTAGCCGGTAAATTTACTTTTGTACTAGGACTCATCAGGGCCTGAGGTTGGCAGCGCACCATTACCACGGTTGGTGTCTGTAGGCGGCGTGAATTTCTTACCATCAGGAAATCCGTTTGCTTGTTTGCCTTCCAATACCATAAAAAAAATATTTCACTTTGGGACCTTACTGGTCGCTGCCGCGCGAATGGTCACATCGCCAGACGCTTCGCCGTTCGCACCGCCGGTCCCCATGGCCTAGGGATAAGTCTTCAGTAGGTCAATTGGTTAGAGAATCGCAAGCTAGAGATGAAGAACCTAACCTAATTCCTATCTGAAGTAACCTTTTAAACCATTAAACAAGTCAATAAAAACTAAATTTAATACATAATTATATAAGTAATAAATAATTTTGCTAATATTATAAATGCAAAAGTTTGTGAGTATGTTTGTATGGATGTATGTTACTGCTTCACGCTCGAATGGCTGAACAGATTTGTCTAAAATTTGGGACGCAGATAGATTGTGGCCAGAATTCACATATAGGCTACTTTTAATCCCAATTGCATAATGGGTTCCTGTGAAACGCGGGCGATGCCGTAGGCAACAGCTAGTAAACATAATGCTAAAATAAATAATAGACTAATTATAGTAATAGTAATTATATTAATAATGAATTGTTAAAACTAAATTAGCTGCATGATAATAATAATAATGAAACAATTTTATTTTACATAGACCATACAAAAGGTGCTTGTGATGCGTCTATGCAGTTCGATCTAACACCGGAACCGAACGCTGTCGATCACTAAAAACATCTGGCGAAATAAGCACAGCAGGCTAATTTTTTTTTTTAGAAAGTATGATTTACAAATATCACACTATGCATTGTGTTCCTAAGAAACTATTATAAAGAGCTATCAACCCCAAGCACTATTATCAACTTACATATTATACAATATTCTAATTACATAATTAAAATTTGATTTATTGTAAAAACGTATATGGCCTTTGAAAGAATAGTTTACTTTGGAGACGAGACGTGCACAGCAAAATTTTTGAACAATATTTAAAAGTCAAACGATTAGAAACGCGAGAGTCTAAACAATGCCTTACTTCACCAAATCTCTAGTCACATGATCTTTCCACTGTCACACTAATTTGTTTACCCAATATCAAGTAGCTTTATTTCAAATCTTAATATTCTATGTTTCTTGACAAGTTTCCACTTTATACTATTGCAGTTGTAGAATTCTAAATATTTTATAGGCAGAAAAGTTTATATTTGTTTCCGTAAATTTTAGGCAACAATTGTATCAGCTATAAGTGTTTCTTAAAGATTTCTGTTATATCTTGCTATGCTAAAAGATGATTTCAAAAATAATCCATGTGATATTTTTTTCATCTGTTTTGTTGTATATAGATAGTGTTTCATATGAAGAAGTTAAGCAAGAAGAAATTCTGAATAGGAGTCGCAGACAATTGTTGTTTCCAAACTCCACATTGTTGCAGGTTGAGTATTTACTTCTTTTTATTTTTTTTCCATAAACATATATTCGTAGTAGTACTAGATTCAGCAATATAACCTGAGTAATATTAAATATTAGCCGAGCCAACAGACGTTCTCATATATTTAACTAATCCCAAAAAAAATCGTTAAAATTAGTCCAAACAAGGTAAATGGATATTCATTTATATATTTTACATTAAGTTTTAATTATGAATTCAAAATTTACACTAACAGATGATGATTACCTTTCAAATGCATTATTTTTTGCATCATAATTGTCAAAAATCGTTGAAAATTAAAAGGTTGATATATTTACACTATCTATTATTATTTAACCATGAAACACTCTTAATAAGGATAGTACCTGGATGCCCGGTATTTTTAGCAAACACTCATCGACTTCGTGTCACTTAACTACGCCATCTACTGGAACAACTTTATTGCTCACAAAAAATAGTATTATTATTCGCCAATAGATGTCAGGAAGAGTAATATTTTTCAGTTTAAACACGAATAAAATGACATTTTCTAAAAATGATTCCTGGCCAGATCGATTTATCGCCCCTGAAATGCCCTACATACTAAATTTCATGAAAATCGTTGGAGCCGATTCCGAGACTTCAATTATATATTTATATATATACTAGAATTGCTCATAAAAAGGTATAAGATATACGTAAGAAAGACGTGACTTTAGAGTCAATCGTCAATAATTAGCACTGATGTTACTAACGATTAGAAATTAACAAATTAAGGCACGTTTTATAATCTCCAAAATTTTTAAGAACAAGTATAAAAACAGAACATTTGTATTGATTGCGATATAGCGATCTAACATAGTTGTTACTTAAAATTGTTTTTAATTGGACAAAACTTTGAGTAGAGCATTCTTATTTTTGGTGCTATTGGAGCCAGATTTAGAACTAAAATTAGGGATCTGTGTTCGTGTTGTCTTGTTCCTTGTTTTCTGTATGTGAAATAATTTCATACAGCTAAATTTGCGTGAAAATCATTGGTCGATTCATAATAACACATTTAAGAGAAGACCACTTTGTAGTCATGACCTATCTTTCCAAAAGAGAACCATCAAAATCGGTTAGTTGGTCGAGCAATCGCGTAACAAACATACGAAAAATAAATAAGAAAATATGCAGTCTGTTATTAAAATAATAAAGTAACGCATCTAAAATTGTTTGGAAAGTGGGGAAATTTGAAGCTTTTACGAAAAAAATGTACTAGTGTGACTACATTTTTACACACAAATTATAATTCCGATTTTTGATTTTTGATTGAAACAAACGTAGTTTCATATTATAATTTTCTGCTAAAAAAGGTGACAAGGCTATAAAAACCTTGTAAAATTATGACACTGTTATATGACGGTGGTTCACAGGTCGGTGTTCAAACCATGTTCAAACTACTAAATCTGAGCATTTTGACCATCTTGATGATTTGACATTGATACTAAGAGATTGCTGTACAAAAAAAATGCATAAAGCTCGATGATCGTTTTTCAACTAAATTTGTAAACTAACAATTTTTTATTGTAACTTATATTTTTTTAAATTTATTTGTTGAATGAGATAAAGCAGTTTTAGACATTGTTTTTTTTAAGTTAATTTTCCTCTTTCTGGGGCCGGCTAAGACTTTAGGCCATGCTGCCACGTCTTCCGTATTTATTAATTCTCATTAGTCACATGTCTACCGTATTAATTATTCTTATACAGTCATTAGTCACAATTTTCAAAGTCACGTCAGGGTGTTGAGTAAAGCGGTGGTCACTTTACACAAACTCACTTTGGGAGATTTGGCGGCAGCGAGGAAATTCACGATACACTAATTTCTGCATGATTATTTCGTTTGTGCATTTTCACTAAACAAAATTAAACTAATTCCCACCTAAATTAACTAATTTTACTCATAATTTACACTAAATTCAATAATTGTGAAAAAATTACGACCATCTTTATTCACGATGGCGCCAAAACTCGACATTGTTTTTAAGTTAATTTGCCTCTTTCTGTGGCCACTTAAGGCCGTCAGGCCATGCTACCATATCTTCCGTATTTATGAATTCTTTATTTCATAGTTATTAGTCACTATTTACAAAGTCATGTCAGGGTCTTGAGTAAAGCGGTGGCTTTGTTACTCAAGCTCATCTATCGAGATTAGGCGGCAGCGAGAAAATACACGATACACTAATTTCTTCGTGATTATTTCATTTGGGCACTTTCACTGAAGAAATTTGTATAATATTCCACCAAAATTGACTAATTTCACTCAATATAAACGCGAAATTCAATTAAAGCCCGGAGAAGTTGTAAAAACCGCAAGGTTGGCAACACATTAGTCATTCCAAAAATAGTCAACTTCATTCACGATGGCGCCAAAACTCCGTGTATTATTATTTATTTATTCGATAATTTGCCCCTTTCTGGAGCTAGCTAAGACCTTTAGCCCATGCTACCGTGTCTTCCGTATTAATTAATTCTTATTTACAATCATTAGTCACTATGTACAAAGTCATGTCAGGGTCTTGAGTCTTTCATTTTTATATTTCGACTTTTGACAATCTTAATAGTTTGACATTTATAATAAAGACAATGTATGTATTATGGTATAACAAGCTGCTGCCTGCGGCTTCGCCCGCGTTTTCGCAGGAACCCGTTGTGCGATCGGGATTAAACGTAGCCTATTTGTTAATCTAGTTCACAATCTATCTGTGTTCCAAATTTCAGACAAATCCGTTCAGCCATTCGAGCGTAAAGAGTAACAAACATACACACGTCCTTACAAACTTTCGCATTTATAATATTAGTAGGATAATGAAACAGCATTAGCAACTTTTAAATTTGAATCTTTACTTTCAAAAAATGTATTTTAAAAAAAATGTAATATTCTATTTGCTGAGTCTGGTGCTGAGAAATGGCAAGGCGGTATTACTCTCACTTCTTTATGGACGTGAAAAAGAGCCATAAAGCAGTGAGAGGAATCAAAGTTACCTTGTGGACGACCATGAGAAAGCTCACGGCTCCAATATACGCAGCTGCTACTTGGCCTGCCGGTAACTTTTCCGTGAGCACCGAGTAGCACTATTGCTAAGTTAGATGTATTTGTATGCGTCTGTCTGTAGCCTCATATCTTTGAAACGTATGGACCGATTTCGATATGCTTTTTTTTTTAAAGCTGACGCAATCCAGATAGTTCTTATGTACATTATATACAGTTTTTGCCGGAGGCTTATTGAACATTTTTAATTTTAAGACTAAGTTTTATTTGTTCTATCAATAATGTATAACAACATTTGCATTTGCTGTAACAAGTGAATTAAATTGTATATATTAGCAGTAGTTTTAGCAGGGATAGAAGGTACACTGTAGATGTAGATATGAGAGTGTGCAAGGAATAAAGTGCTAAAAGTTACTTTTTGGAAGCGAGAGTCAGAAAAATATAAGAAACATCAGAAAAACTATGAAGTTATATTAAACAATAGAAGCGGTTGAAATAAGGGTGCTAAGGAGAATCTGCTATTTGATATTTTCCATCGTCGGCGCTTGGTAAAACATCCAAATATTCATATTTTTAATTTTATAAATAGCCTACCGGTTTCGCTTATGACAGCATCATCAGGGCTAGAACTTAAACTAGAATCTGCATTCGCAACAGTAAGTTCTGAGAAAGAGTTGGATTGATAGAAATTTTCTATAAATTTTAAAGAAAGAAAAAATTTCGCCCCAGACAGGATTTGAACCTGTAACCTTTCGTCTTAAGCCG
>NJDC01001607.1:145779-177871 GCA_002245475.1 Calephelis virginiensis
TTTGTGTTTTGTCGGCGTAGTTAAACGTTAACGCTAACCACTCGACTAACAAGGTAATCGAACTCCTCAAGAAATAATCCGATTTCGTTTAAACTATGTTAAATCTGTCAAAATTTTAAAGATGGGATAGCTTCTGTGAAAAATAAAAGATATAATACGTTGAAAAAAATATTATTTATTAATGACTTCAGTACATGACCCCGTTCAAAGCCGTAGCAACTTGCTAAATTATAAAACAACATCACGACAAATCATAATCTTTTAACATAAAGACTTAATCTGAACCCAAAATTCCACTTGTTGAGATGAACTTTGTTATCACGGACAAAATACTTTAATAACCCTTCTTCCTGGTATTCCTTGAGTAACCCGGCCGCGGAGCTCTTTGAGTAAGGAAAGGAAGTTGACGGCTATTTAAATATTAATTGCCTCAAACTTGACGGCTACAGTTTTGTCAACCTTTGTACTTTATATACGTACTGGCGGCCTGTCCCTACTTTGCATGCTTATTACATATACCTACATAAAAACCTTCCTCTTCAATCACTTTATCTGTTTAAAAAGACCGCATCAAAATCCGTTGAGTAGTTTTAAAGATTTAAGTATACAAATGGATACAGGGACCGATGAAGTGACTTTGATTTAGACTATGTAGTGAATATAATATACTAGGCGACCTGAAGAGCTTCGTATCGCATGATATTAAGAGCAACTAGTATTATATTAAGATTATCTACGAATTAAAACATTATTATTCCGGGTTTCCCTGAGATTTTCTCAGTTTCTCTTTTCATAAGTATCTTTTGCTAACAACAATTAATACAACATCAAAAGCAGCAGCAAAATCGGTTTATCCGTTCCGGCTTGATGCGATGGCTACGCGAAATGGGGATTCATGTATATGTATAAATAGATAGATATAACAGAAGAGACAAACGAGCAAGCATTAAGGCCTTCACACACGGCAGCTATAATGAACATTAATATACATTACATCCCGGGATGTACAGCTTTACATTACATCAATGTATCACACACACAGCAGGTCTTGTAATGTATCTTTCCCTTCATTTCATTTGCATACGTCCCGATTGACGCACTTTTTAGACATTGATCTGTTATACAGGCTGTTCTTATTTTTATATTATATTTACATGGACCCGTCTAGTTACTTACAATTAGATTTACTAGATAGTTCATCAGAAGATGATTCGAATTGTAACTTTGATGTACGTATTGCCACATGTGCCAAAAACAGAAAATTGCAAAATGGAAGGGAACAGACAGACTGTTTGCACAAGTTTGGTTTGTACCTACACAGTACACCGGACAAACGCCAGAAAATGGGTTCTACCCTACTCTCTTGGAGATGGAACGTTAACGAAACCCTTTATGTGGTGTCTCTGTCTGTAACAGCAATTTTTTGAACATCCTGTTCGTAAGGAAATGTATTAAGATGTATAGAGATGTATGTAAATGTATATTTTAGTATCTTTCTGCAACTTTAGATACGAAGATGTAAAAATGTACATTATAGCTGTCATGTATGGTCTCCTGACGATTTCTATAGAAAGATGTAATGAGATGTATCGTGCTGTAATGTATATTTTGACATTATAGCTGCCGTGTCTGAAATGCTTTAACAAGCTGCATCATTCCGAAATCAATTTCAATAATATGTCGTCATTTCAATAATGTGTCGTACACAGAAATATTGGGTTTTGTTCTCGATTTTCGGAAGGATTGGTCCATTCTACTCAGGGCAATCGGATCAAATCGGCGAAAAATTCTCGCAATGTTATGTTTAAAAAGTTGCAACAGATTTTTTCTTTAAAATCTAAAATATTACGACGCCTTTTACAATGTTGTCGACTTTTGATATTCGGAGTCGTCGCTTGGTGCGATTTCATTCTGGACACAATTTATCTATATCATTTGTACTTTCAATAATACTTTTATTATTTTCTTTTGAACAAATAGATTTTACTATACTAAAATCATCAGGGCTAACAACTAAAATTTTGTTTGATAAAAATTCTGATAACAATTTAGTGACTAAAGTTGGAAAGAACTTCAGTTGTAATAGCCCTGATTTTTACAGCATAACTAGTTGGTTAAAAAAAAGTAGAAAATACAAGTGGTATTGATAAATTGTATCCAAAGTCATTGTTGCTAATATTTTTTTCATCACTTTTGTGAAAAACATCCTAATGAGCAGGCTATCATCATTGCTTTGGTTACATGCAAATTTCGTCTCTAGTTCGCCTCTAATTCTCATCAATGTCTTCCAACTCCAATGAAATTTACTCATACTACTAATTATGGAGTCCGACATAAGTAAAATTTTTCCCCCGTGTTGGTCCAGGCTCCTTCGCAGAACAGAACATCTGCCTTCCTGCCAGGCAGCTCGTAAAAAACGAGCATAGGCTTATCGTTACTAGCGCCATGATATCTGGCTAGGTGGTAGAGTTTCGTAGCTACTCATCCGGATTGGTATCACCGCGTTACCTATTCATGCTGCCATAACGACATGACGTGTTCCGGTTTGGCAGAGTTTTATAGCGACTCGCTTTGCCTATTCCTGTCGCCATAACGTCAGTGCTTGCCGTTGACGTGTCTTGGTTCGGAGCATAATGTAGCCGATAAAGTTACTTTTGCTCGAGGCCTAACATCCCGGCTTCAGGTTGGCAACGCACCATTACCACCTTTGCTGTCTCTAGGCAGCGTAAATTTCTTTCCATCTGGAAATCCATCTGCTTGTTTGCCTTTCAATTTCATAAAAAAAAATTGGTAGAATCTGATAGAGAATAATCCCAAAACTTGGTGATAACCAAGCCTTATTGACTTAAAAACCGAGTAATCTGAATTGCTTGACTTATCTGGAAGCGCCAGGAATGTAACATCGAGTGACATACCCATAAAGCTATATTACACCTCTAACAAGGATCTGATGAATATCCCAAATGCTGCTGACTTCCTCTTATTTATTGACCTCTCTTTCTAACAGTGTTGTGTATCGAAATATCAATCAATTAACAATTATCAATTAAAAAAGTGTATACGAAATAAAGGTCGGTACATTAAAGAGAGTAAGCAATAGTTGGAATTGGCATAAGTCGTCTTTCTTAGGAGTTTGATCTTCAGTAGTAATATTATAACTTCATGGAAACACCATTATAAATCAAAAAGTAAATGTTTCTTCTTTCAGTAGTCGGCATGGCTCTAAGTAGTTTGTTAAAAAAAAAGTGACGTGAGGCCAAACAAAATAAGAAATTTTGTCGTTTAATTGGTCATCAAAAAAAACAAAATAAGAATTAAAGTCTTATAATTGGTCGCGATATAGGTTGATGACAACACAATTAATTATTTATCAACTCTAAGGGTCCACTTGCACGTTCTTGGGTTACCTTTAATAATGGGTTAAAATGTCGAATATGAAGCGATTTAATCCTCGTCAGAAGCTAACTCAGAGTTGAACATTTAAGCCCGAAACGTCGAGTGGTCCTAAAAAGCTTTGATGTTATTTTTTTTACTATATACTATTATTTGTAGCACTATCTATGGACAAAGTTTAAATATAATCACGTGAAAGGATTATGGTATTTACTTTCTCATTATTATATTCTGAACTTATTAGATATTACTACGCATGCAGTAAGAAATTAGTTTACTAATCGGCTTCAAATGAACCAGTCACGCGTCTAAACCGGCGCAGTGTGCACATATTATTACACCTTCGTAACGGTGAAGTGATTCTAGTTCACAGTAATATGGCTAATAAAAACTGTAAACACTACCTTTACACAATGGATTTAAGGTTTTGATTATATATAAGTAATTATTTTAATGCATTATATACGCAAACGAATATAATTGAAGCGAAATAGGCAATAAGGATGCAATCCATAAAAGTTTACTGATAATAACAGGGAAACAACATTTCAAATAAAAACTTGGGCATTAGCTTCTAATACTGCACACGCAAGGTGTATCTTAAGAAACATAGCTGGTAGGGTTTATAAAGTCGCAAAAGGTATATTCCATCCAATAAGACATACGTTACTCACAACTGCACTACCAGTTGTACTAACTGTACTAGTGACCACAGTGAATAGCATCTATACTTCGCATATTATCTTCCAGTAAATATTTGTCTGAAGTTTGGATAATAATGAGACGAAATACGTTTGCTAGTTGTCGTGAAGTGGGTCGTAAGTGCCAATATGATATCTATTAGGGTAACTGAATAAATTCCATCTAAAGTTGAAAAGTTTAGAACAAGGAGTTCCACGATCAAACACGAGTGCGATTAGTCTTAAAAATCTTCAGCGGCGATATAGCTATCTGCAGCAACCTCTGGTACAGATAAAATGCCTTACCTGTTCTCGGCACCATAATTAATGATACAGTTAAGTATCGGTCCAAAGGACCAATTGGCGGCAAACTTGCACAAAAGGACCTGGCACCTAACTACGACAAATTAACCTAGCAACTTTCAGTCTGATTTGTCTTCTTATAACATAAATGTCACTAATTGTTTGTAAAAGTATTTGAAACTGTTCTAAAGTAATGCGAAACGATTTAAAGTTAAGTCAATGTAATAGATTACATTTGACACTTTCGACAGCATGTCTGTGTAACAATCTTATGTCCTTGTACAAAGCTTGTGCACTTCAAAAGTCAAAAGTCATTTTTTCTATGGCTTTATACATCTTCCAAAATATTGGTCTCTAAAACCTGCCGTGTTACAGATTTAATATACAAATTTAGTTTTATTTACTTATAAAAGTTCTGTTTATTACTTAAAAACAACGTTATTTAGATTCGCGTAACCTTTGCACTTTGAAATACAATATATTATTTGTTATAATCTCAAAGTAATTCAATTTACCTATTTATCTTGACAGATATTTACTAAAATTAGCGTATGTCAAATGTGATCTATATATTCTATGATGTCAATTTTAAAGTTGGATCCTAAATATATTTTATTTCCAGTTCAATTTTGGTGTTGGTACACCAACACCTATTAAGACGGTGAATGTGAATTTTGCTATTCAAACAAACTTCCAACTACCATGGAATAGAAGTCAGATTCCTGTGGATATATTGGAAGCAAATACGGGCTACGTTGGACTATCGCGGAGAAAAAGAGATCTAAATCGATACAATGATAACGATGAATCTAAGTTGGCACATTTCTACAAGTATGTTGAAGATTTGATAAACGAGTAAGTTGTCATTCTCTTTATTTATAACAATATTAAGGCATAGTTAAATTATCAGCTGCATTAAAAGCAGTACCAAGATTTCTCTTTTGTGTATCTTAACGATATTTCAGTTAGGATCTTGGAATACGTACCTAAAACCCTAGAAAATTATTAAAAAATCAAACAAAAATAAGTAAATTAAAAAACAAAGTTGCTGTCGCTTTAAAGCCGGCGTTCTCAGCTGTTTGCCATTCATCTCGCTGGATCAAGGATCTTTTTTAGAAAATAGCTAAAATTTTTTAATTTTATGACTGACTTTGTTTAACTTTTTAGTTAAATGTGCAGAATATCCATGCTTAACATGTGTGTTTGTGTAAAAGTACGAGTTCATTATATAGCTTTCCCGCTTTAACTCGATTAGATGTCGCGGTAAAAATAGCTTATACCCCTTTCCAGCCTACTAAATATAGCCACCCTTCTTTTATATCACTATATTGAGGTGTAAAAGAAGTATACATTTACATTCTTTCGCAATTATTATATTTCTTTTATATTCTCTCATATTTGTCTGACATAATACTTTTATATTTTTTCATTCTAGATATTTTAAAATTTATTTACTTTTAAAATAATTTTTTTCTAGAGTTTGCATCGTTATGCAACCTCTACAGTGTTAAAGTATGTATGAGGATGATAAGAGGTTTTTACTTTATAGCGATAAAAATATTCCTGTTACGAAACATGGAGATAAAATGAAAGGGTTAAAATTAATATCAAACGTTACATAAGCGGCTTCTGGTAATGCTGGGTCTCACCAAGCAACCTTGTAATAAAAAAATGTTATCTATAATTTATTATGACATGACAAACATCTCATCGAAAGTTTAGCCCCCACTGTCGCTTCCATAAATGATTATATCCATGGTAAAATATTATATTATATTCACGGTGTCTCAAACTAAACCCACAAGAAAAAAAATTATAAATTAAATACCTATACCAATTTACATCCCACTTATGTACCTGTAGTATATTTTATTTTTATTTTTTATTGACATAATATATGAAAATAAAATACAATAATATATATTTGTCTCCACAACCAAAAACCTTGTAAAGGTTTATGCGAATGTGACCACTTCACTATGACAACGTTTAAATTTCAATTAAGTACATAAACACACACATAAGCTGAATGTAAATATAGTTAGTTACAAACTAATGTTTCATTTCGCTACAATATTAAAAATATTTAAGTTTACAGATTGATCTAGGATATTCATTTTTAATTCAAAATTCATAATCATGTTATCAGTCTCGTTAGGATTTACAACAAAGTTCAAGATGACTTTTCCTTTTTTCAACTTTTCCCCTCTTTTATCGCCTCTGTGGTCTAGCGGTTCAGTTGTTGGAATTGACTGCATGAGGTCCCGGGTTCGAATCCCGGGTCGAGCAACAAAACGAATATTGGGTTTTTCCAATTTTCTAATAAAAAAATGTTGCTTGGGATAGTATATGTGCCCGGTTGGCGATGGGCTTGCCACCTATCACATTGTGGGACTTAGTATCTTCGGCTAGTCGTGGGTGCCCTGGTTGTGCCTCTGCCTACCTCTTTGGGGATGTGGGCGTGAAGATACAACTTTTTCCCTTATGTTAAAATTGGGTTTGGGCATGTTTTTCAGAGATATTTGTTTATATTTATAAAGTATTTATAGAATATAAATTAGCCGTAGCATGAACTTTAGGGCTTAGCTTCATTTCGCTACAATATTCAAAATATTTAAGTTTACAGATTGATCTAGGATATTCATTTTTAATTCAAAATTCATAATCATGTTATCAGTCTCGTTAGGATTTATAAAGTATCTTCACGCCCATATCCCCGAAGAGGTAGGCAGAGGCATAAATCAGGGCACCCACGACTAGCCGAAGATACTAAGTCCCACAATGTGATAGGTGGCAAGCCTATCGGCAACCGGACACATTTCCAATCCCGACCAACATTTTTTTTATTAGAAAATTGGAAAATTCCAATTTTCATTTTGTTGGCCGACCCGGGATTCGAACCCGGGACCTCGTGCAGTCAAGTCCAACACCCGGACCACTAGACCACAGAGGCGATATTTACAGATATTTAGAGGATTTATAACAAAGTTCAAGATGACTTTTCCTTTTCTCAACTTTTTCCCTTATGTTAATTTTGGGTTATTTTTTGTATTGGGGATATATTATTGGATATATTTTGTATTGGATAATATTGGGGATGTTTTTCAAAGATATTTGTTTATATTTATAAAGTATTTATAGAATATAAAGTAGCCGTAGCATGAACTTTTGGGTTTCGAATCGCAACGAAATATGTAATACGTTAAAACGTGTAAACGTTAGCCTGTTAATATAAATTGCTAGCTGCCTGTCACGGCTTCGCTCAGATGGTAATTATTTTGATCATAAATTGTAATGTAAGCTCTACCATATTTCAAGTTAGATCAAACTACACACAGTGTGCAAATTTTGATAGAAATCGGTTAAGTAGTTTAGGAGTCCATCGCGGACAAACAACGTGAACGTAAACGTTTAATTTTGACATGCGAGTATAGCGGAAAATACTACAACTACTTCAACTAACTACTAATACTACAACTACTTCTAATTACACTAATGATATTAAAGTAATACACAAAAACTCGACTGAAGCCTCAGGTGATAGCTAGACTAACAAAACAATACTAACAATTGTTACACCGATGAATTACTGCAACTAGCGAATACAGTTTGTAAACCAATTTAGCCCAAATTGGATTTTGTTCGACCTGCATAGAATCTGCCGCTTGTTGAAGTTACATTCAAATATGGCAGTTTACTGCCATATTTGAATGTAACTTCAACACAATACTAGCTTTGGCCCATTCAAACTCTAGCATTATTTTTTTACAAGAAGTAATTATGATATTGGAAGGCAAACAAGCAGACGGATTTCCTGATGGTAAGAAATTCACGCCGCCTAGAGACACTAAAGGTGGTAATGGTGCATTACCAACCTGAAGCAGGGATGTTAGGATTCGAGAAAAGGCAATTTTACCAGCTACCTTACCCTTTGAAACATAACAAGTCAACGGCAAACACTGAAGTTATGGCGGCAGGAATAGATAAGGCGGTAGTACCAATCCGGGCGAGTCGCTATGAAACTCTACCACCTAATCAGATGTCACGGTGTTAATGACGGTAAGTCAATGCTTGACTTTTACAAGCTGCCTCGTAGAAAGGCATACTATGCAAAGGTGTCCGGACTAACACGGAGAAAAAATATGTATATGTATTGTAATAAACAAAATTTGATATTGTCTAACGACTGCACTCAGAGACGTCAATTAATATTTAATATATCATTTAGTCAGAATTTCGTATTGAAAATGTCGACCATTGGTCGACATTCGACCATAATAAATTTTAATATATTGTTGATAAGAACGCCATCTTCATTTCTCAAGGCCAACTACTTTATTTCCAAAGTTTTTAGTGCGCCATCTACGATCTTTTATCGTTATCACCAATATATTTGTTTGTGTGTGTCAAATGCGTGGTGGTGTGAGCAATATTTTATTCATTGGTGTAATGTACTTTATGAGCCTTATTATTGAAAAATATTAGGGCTTTGAAATTCTCCTACACATAAACTATAAGTGTACCAAATGTTATGCTCCTGCGTCCGATTTTCTTAAAAAGGGGTTCAAAGTTTGGTATCACGTATTAATATATAGATTAGGATAACAATTTTGCACGAAAAACAAATTCAACTACCATGCCTATAACTTAATTACAGATTTGGTCACAACGGCTCATCGTGTGTCCTACGCATGCTCTGTCAACTGGCAGCTGAGCCTCTAGAACCTTCTAGCAGGGAAGACTTACTTCACGAGATAGCTACTTATATACTAAAGCAAGTATCTTATAATATTCATAGCATTTTTAATAGGAGGCAAACAAACAGATTTGTTCCAGTGTTGGAACAGAATGTCCAGAATAAGCAACCTGCATCTATGCCTAATAGCTAGTTAAAGGCGAGCAAAGGTTGAAGGAGTCATTATTAATAATACCACTGATGGTATAGTGATGTGCTGTAACTCATCCGGGTAGGGATCCATCGCCTTATCTATTCCTGGTGCCATAATGACAGACATGTACCGGTCTGGAGGGTTTGGTAGCTGGTAAACTTCCACATTGGGCCTACCACCTCGGCCACAAACAACACCTATATCTTGGTCAAATCTGAACAGTAGTAGCTACAAGCACACAACGTCTAAGAAATATTCAGGACAAGATAACGACATGCCAGTCACCTCTGTAAAATATTTTTTTTTTTGCATGAAATCAATTTTTATGAAAGGTCTATTAATATTAATTGAGTAATTCCAACATTTTATTGAATCAGGCGCTATCTTGTGGAAATCCATTATAATAGATGTAAAATAAGCCTTTATTTTGCTAATTTGTAAGCAGTGTGACTGTTGTGGCAAGAAGTTCTCAAATGATACAAAATGTGACAAGCCTAACTATAAATGTTTCCACCGCTTATCACCGCGACCAGACCACGAATAAAGTAAGAACTCGGGAAACAATATAAATTGTCACGTCCTTCGCATGTGACAACCCTGCCTAAAGTTCCCACCTCCCAACACCGTGACCAGATCACAAATACCTCCTACCACCGTGACCAGATCATGAATAGAGACTCTTACTTAAGTAAGGAAACCTAAACCAATTCTCAAAAGAGCTGAATACTAGTAAAAGTAAAGCCACGGGTAACACCAAGTATGACAAAACCATTGATCCTATCATCTTAGGTTTGCATTCGACGTTGAAATTGATATACGTAATATTTCTTCCAGTCCACTCAACGATATCATTGAGGAAGCTGAACATGTATCTTCACCATACATCCAAGCGTACGAAGCCGGAAGGGAACAACAAAATTGTATTTCCTTGTACCATAACTGTAATTTATCTCTCATAGATTTCTTTTCTAAGTTACAATAAATGATTGTTTTGTATTGCGTTTTTATACATTTAGGCTGAGATAAAATAAAAATATTTAAGCCCTTTTTACGAGTTTAACTGACAATCAATTTATATATTTGACGTCAAACAAACAATATTGGCTCTTGGTAAAATATAGATGGCGCTAATATTTTTTTAAATAATGACAGGAAGAAACCGTCATTGTAAAACTGTGTGCCTTCTGAGCCTTTATCATGAGTTGGTATAGATTTTACAGTTTGTCAAGTTCACTAAGTTTCTCCCCGTGTTGGTCCGGGCTCTTCTGCAGAATAGACCATCTGCCTTATAAAAGGCAAGCATAGACTTATCGTCACTAACACCGTGACATCTAACTAAACAGTCAGTTTTGCAGCGACTCGCTCGGATTGTTACCACCCCCTTACCTATTTCTGCCGCTTTAACGTCAGTGCTTGCCGATGACGTGTTCCGTTTCGGAGGATAAATAGGATAAGGCAGGCGGCAAACTTTCTTTTGATCGAGGCCTAACATCCCGGTTTCAGGTTGGCAACGCACCATTTTCACCTTTAGTGTCTCGAATTTTATATTTATTTAAAATATATGTTTTTTTAAATCCGTCTGCTTGTTTGCCTTCTTAAGAACCGTCTCTGTAAATTATTTGTAGAAAACGTTGAACATCGCCTCTATTGATTAGTAACTAAGAGAAACATATTTTTAGACTAAAAGTGTCATAGATTTCGAAACGAAACTTACGTAATGTAACCTATACCAACTCATGGTAAAGGTTCTGATAGGAAACATTTAGATTCCAGAAACTCGTTACCAAGAAAGTCTTGTAGTTTGCTTCACGTGCGAGGTCAGCGGACAAGTGCATGTCCTGGTCGTAAGAGAAATCACAGGTGAGTCTTGAGGCTGAGATGTGCTAGTCTATCAGGTAGCCAAACCAAACCTTGACAGAGTCATCATCAGAGCAGCTGATCCCTACCCGGGCAAGTTGCTCCACGGCACTCTTAGGATACGTGTTTAAGGTAACCAAATACCCTACTATCTAACTTGGAAAACGAAAATAAGATGCACTTGCCACTAATGTTGTAGTAGCAGGAATAGGAACCAAGATAGGCCAGTAATTGCACGGCACTATCCCATCTAGTTATGACTGGCTGCATACGTGGAATAATCAAGTAACTACTAGTAGCCGATGGGGTTTACAATGATTGATTGATGTACTGATAAAATTGAATGGCGCGCATTAAAATAATCCATTGCACAGTCATGCAAGCATCACTCAATTCAATAATTCACGAATTACTTCGTCGAAGATGTCCATTACACATCATGTAAGGGTCAGTCGATTCCATCAATAGGTGACTGATGGATTTAACTCATGTAATGGTTAGGATATTAATCGAGTTACCTTCTTACATGCTAAATTATCTATCAGTCATAGCTGAGACTGTAGAAAAATGACGGGTTGAACTGCAGAAGTGCCGGCAGAAGTAAAAACTTGAATATTAACGTTGTGCATTTTTGATATTTTGGAATGGTTAGGGAATAATTTTGCACGAATTGCTTTAATTATCAGTATGAAAGTACTATAATTTATGCACAAATATTATTTTTATCAATAACCTGCGTTTGGCTTGACAAAACTCGCTAAATTAAGACCACGTGACGGCTAGGAGCGTCGCCATATAATCTGTACAACGAACATTGCTCGTCAAAGCTTATTTTCAAGATAGAGCAAATAGAGCAATGTCTGTTGATATTATACGTATCTGCTATCTGTGAGAATGTAATGGTATTATCCATTGCGCATCCTATACTCTTCGAAAATATCTAATCAATACAAAAACAGCAATGAATCTACGTTTTATTTTAGATCTCGGGCTGTCTTGTTCGCGCATGCGCAGTACGCCGTCTTACGTTCTAACGATCTGACGCGAGTAAGGAAGTTTTACCCATTCCAAAAAAATGCGCAACGCCGCTAAAGAAATTATCACTTCAAAAACTGACAGCAAATTCGACTACGTAATGTACGTTTTCGAAATTAGACGCTAATAGGCACACTTAGAAACGTCAATCATCTTATGATTAGGCATACCTAAAGTCAATATTTTCTATACAAAATTCCGACCTTATATAAAATAATAAAATTAGTAAATTGACATTTCTGAGTGCGGTAGAAAGCTATCCTGACTAATTATCAAATAATTATCAAAGGTTCACGGACTGCGAAAATTGTTGAATGTGTTATTACCAACTGACTATTAGTGATTATTTGATTTCATGCAAACATCAGTCACCTCCTTATATGCTGGATTACCCGTCAGCCGTAATAATGACTGTGAATAAACTGACAGCTGAACCATCCATTAAATATATTATGTCATAGATCTGTAAGATGTCCATTACATGGTAAAGTTTGTTGTCGGTTTTTTCACTATTCACGGTTGTGACTATCGACATTATTATATAAGTTACTAAACGAACGTAACGTAAACCCTAACGTTTTTAATTACAAGTGGTATTGAGTGAGGCCTGCATGACTGAGTAATGGACGTCGTAAAGATTGATAGACTGATTAAATGACTGACAGATTGGTATCTGTTCGAGACATCAAACGTCTGTATAAACTGCAAAATTTCCGTCTATATCATCTTTAAGTGAACTGAATATTTTATAATGCGGGCAACACTCAGTGTGTGGAAGGGGAGAATAACAAATTTCCATTCATTTATTTCTGTCAGTATATTCCAAATTTGTGTAAAGTGTCTATTCCGATTCCTGTAAACGTTTCCAATATGGAAGACTCGCACTCGGGAAAGAGAGTCTCGCAGTCGACGCCGATTTCCCGACCTAGCCTCTCCGCTGCGTGAAATTCGTTGTCACTGTGGTGTGAGAGAGTGTCTTTTGTTGTGGAAGGCCTGGAAATAATCAAATAAACATTGAAAGAATATGTAAAAGGTCTAGCGGTCTGGCAACGGACTTGACTTCTCTAGGTCTTAGATTCAAGCCCGGGTCGGGCAACTACAAAACTAGAAAATGTGTACTTTCAAGTTTCTCGGGATCGGTGGATAGGCGTGCCATCTATCACATTTTGGGACTTAGTGTCTGCGGCTAGACGTTTGCGACCTGGTTGTGCCACTGCCTATATAACCTCAAACATAAAGTAGCAATCATTAATTTTAAAAAGTATTTATTGTACGGAATTAGTTTTATTACTACTTTTATACTTAAATTTAAATCACAAACTACGACTTCGATCTTCGTCAAATTTATATGGAACCTCTTTGAAATCATAACCTATTTTTAAAAAAGAATCACCAAACTCTAGTAATCGTATAATAAGAAAGCAAAGAACGAACAAACCTACAATTTAGTTACTTTAGTTTAATTAGCCACGAAGGTCGTGAAAACAGTAAAAAGTAGCGTATGTCTAAAATTAGCCAAAGCAAAGTGAGGAAGGTCAAGTTGATGCAAACAGAAGTTAGAACATTGACGAGATCAATTAGTTAGAGGAACAAAACTTTTATTTGTATAAAAAGAACACTGACGATCCTTAACAGACCAATAAAACTAAAATTTTACCCGTAGGACTACTCTTGAATCTCGATTATGTGCAAATTGGTATCTAATTACTCTATTGAATTACTAGAATTTAGTTAACAATGTTATTATATCGGATTCATTGATTTTTTTTCTTGTAACTAAATGTTAATATGAATAATGCGATTCTAATTTCCAGTTTGCATGAAATCGAGATTCAAGAGTAGTCCTATGGTTAAAATGTTTAAGACATTATTCACTATCAACCTACAATATCTAAGCAATCAGACAAAATCTTTTCATTTTGAAATATGCTACATTATTTAATATTTATGAAACTTGAAGAGTCGCTCATTTTGCCATTAATATGAGATATAAGAAATTCGTTTTGATTAATAAACTTTTTTATGATTTTAAGAGAAAATAAACGAAATTCCGCTTTTGGATTACACATAGCAACATTTTTATTAAGTTTATGTGTATTTTTATATTATATTTTAAACGCAATAAAACTGCGACAACCGAATTCAGTTTTTATTGCACCCTTTTATTAACGACTCCAACAATTCCAACAACCATCTTTTTTAGTAAATTTGTTTCACGATTACTTAGTCAATTTAATAAGTAATAAATGTAATTTATTTTTGTCAATTAAGTGACTAATTTATCAAAACCAGTGGTCGCTTATTTGTCGAAGTTTACCATAATACATTTTAATCTTAAGTTAAGCAATATAAATTACTACAATATAATGTTCAAACATTTTAAGGTTAGTTATCTTTTTGATGAGAACGCCATCTTCATTTATGTAGACCAACTACTTTGTTTCCAAACATAATGTAAGTAGTTATCAATTTTTGTTTGTGTGTGTCAAATAGAAAGTAGTATGTGTAATGTATTTTTTATTGATATAATGGACTTTACAAGAATTTTTATTGAAAAACATTAGTACTGCACTTCTCCTACACATAAATTATAGGTGTGCCAAATTTATAAATCTCTGTACGCACAATTTTAGTCAAAAGGGGCATAAAGTTTTTGTTTATGTATTCATATTATGAGAACATCGTCAGTGCAGTTCAGGTCAATAATAATACTCAAAAACTCGGATCTTGATCAAAAGTTGACACCTTATGAGTAGCATAAGATTTTAATTTACAAAAATGTAAACATCTTGCAAAAAGTTTTCAAATAATGTAAAAAACTGAATCGATCTAAAACCTAGCGTCAGTCTTTATTCAATTATTTAAGTCAATTAAAAATACTCAAATTATAACGGTGGTATTGAAAACCATTGTCTAGTTTCGTATTCAGGTCAAAAGCACTATCAGCATCATATTACAAGGCAAACTAACCCAAATGTAACATAGGTATGATACAAGGTTTAATAAGGAGCTAGGCACTTACGTGAATAATATATGGCCAATTTCCCCAAGTAGTCCATGTTCGTAAGTGAAAGGCACGTTGGCTGCTTCACAGATAGTTCGTAGCAAGCAAGGTCTACCTGAAAATCCATACCTGTGGAATTTAAAGTTTTTTAAATAACATCTTTGAACTATTAGTAGCAATAAGAACATTTTTAATATTGAATATAAATAAAAACACTTTTTGACGTATTATTTTTTATTTGGCGTGCTGAATTTAAAGCAACGTGTTTTAGTCTGTTTGCATAATAAATTTATATATAAAAACAGCTTTCAACCAAAAAAATACATCGAAATCGGTATATTTCATTCATCAGGTCCTTGTCATCAAGTCCTCGTCATTAGAAAATATAAACAGATTTAAGACGAATCTAATGAATAATAATTCCAAGGTTACTATGTCTCCTATCTTCGAGCTCCATCATCAGACCTGCTCAATTATAGCAGCTTTCGTTAGTGTTTTAACTGTTAACATATCACATACATTTAAAAGTAAAATAAATCCATATAGTGCATCTGATATACATTCCGATGCTTACAAAGTAGCTGCAAATAAGCTGATGTCCTTAAACACCTGGACAAATCTTCATAAACTATAGCTGAGAACCATCTCTATCACGTCAGGGCTAAAATATAACGTTGCCCAAAATGGCTTGCCGCCTATAGCATTGTGGCACTTAGTGGTTTTGGCTAGTCGTGAGATGGGGCAAAATGGGCGTGAATTTGTCACTGAAGATATATGTTGTATCTTTTTGTCTACATATTTGTGTAACAATGTTATATACTCACTCTCTAACATGATTAGAAGTGTCAAGTACCACAACTCTTTTAGTCACGACATCTATGTATTTTGATAACAAAAAGCATTTCGAAAATTTAATACCATTTTTTACTTAATCGTTTAACTGAATCCTTTGTGGTTTACAGAATTGTTTTTAAAACATAAACAATAAGTTGCAGCTAAAGTTCGCTATGCTCTACAAACTCAATCAGAAAACGAACTACAAGGCAAACTTTATTAAGGAAACGGGCCAGCGACTTAAACACGTTATGAATATTATTATTTTAAATGAATTGTAATTTTGCAGTAATAAATAGCCATTCAAGAAGAAAAGTTTTTGATATACGAAAGCGATAAAACTTTAAGAATGAGTAAATTAGGCGATTTGAAATGTCATGTAAGATTTTTTAATTACGAAAATAAAGAAACGTCAAACAAAAAAATATCCTATCGTGATCTCGATTTCGCTTTTCTATGTATTTTTGACTATTTTAAAAAGATCAATGAAATCAATTTAATAAAGTCTACTTTTGATATCGTTTTGACTATTCAAAAAAAATAACAGTCTCAAAATAAAAAAAAAGCTTATCTCACACGCTGACTTTACAAGTGATTTTTATGGCTAATATAATCGCTTTCTAAAATCTATCACCGATTCTGAAAGTGGCTATTTAATTTATATTATAAATAAAATATAAATAATAATAACACTAATTTACCCCATATATGTCAGAAACCTACAGCTATGATCCATCTTGATCACGACAGTTTTAAAAAAATCCGCATCTCATATGGACCAGCCGGTCAAAAGTTATGACGCCACAGGTAGACACTCACACAAGCACTTCAAACGTATTACTTATAACAAATTAATATCTTTAGTTATAAAGCCTTAAAAAAGCTGTAAAAAATGAAACCGGTTGGCTAAAGTATAACATAAAGTTTTACGTAAAGTGTATTGTGGAAAAGTACAAGAATTAACCTTAGAAAAGTGTGTATATAACACCCACCTTTTTTATCACGGTTTATAAAGGAATTGTTAAAAAAATTGTTAGCTTATTATTCACTTGATCATTTTACTCAATCTTCTCAGGGTACAAAATGTAAGCAAAATATAAACAATAAGTTGGAGCCAAAGTTTGCTATCCTCGACAAACTGAATCTGGAGCCCGAACGTGCAAAACGGACTGCAACAGGACAAACTTTGTCAAAGTAGACTGGTCAGCGACTTAAACACATTTCGAATACTAGCACTTTTAAATGAGCTAAAATTTTGTAATGGTGTTTGTGTGATAATAATTAGTTATATCACAGGTACCTATACTTTAAAAAAATGTGAGTTTAAATGTGCAAGTGCTGTTTGTATTATGAAAGTGGGGGTATACAAGCAACCACTTTTTCTGGTGTTATGTGACAATTTTCACCTACGAACAGCTGCAATGTCAAAAGTCTCATCAATTCTTGGAGGTTCTTAAGTCTAATTGTTTCAGAAACATCGCTGCCAGACACTAATACAAACGGTCACAAAGCTGGAGTTGAGGCAACAAATCTGCAATATCACGTAATAAGCAACCACTGGTAAATTTGACGCAACGTCCGGTTGTTATCAATTGCTCGGTCCGACATCTCCTTGGAGCGCTTTGTATTTTCCTAATTGTAATTTTTTTAGACATGGAAATCGTGTATAGACACTTTGTGAGGAAAAAGTGTCATGCCAGTTAGTTTGGCTTCTTAAAATTTCTATCTAGAAAATAGTCAAAATATGGTAATAGCTGGTATCGTAGAAGCGAAGTCTAACAATACTGGGATTTTTTGTACCATAAAATTGAATTTACACAATATACAGCTTATTTTAAGAGTAGTTTTAAATTTTGTTCAAGTGGTTTATTCGGATTTTAGTTAAATTTGAGTACAATAATAATTATAATAACTGGAGGTTACACTCCTAACAAAGACCTAATGTTAATTCCATTTACTCACTCTAATGTGCCGGTTTCTCTTTCCCTTAGACTTTTGTTAGTTAATATCATAAGAATCTCAGAAAGCGAGGTCAGCATTATTTGGAAATAACATCAGAAAAGTATAAAGTATCTTCACGCCCATATCCCCGAAGAGGTAGGCAGAGGCACAACCAAGGTACCGACGACTAGCCGAAGATACTAAGTCCCACAATGTGATAGGTGGCAAGCCTATCACCAACTGGGCACATATCCTATCCCGAGTAACATTTTTTTATTAGAAAATTGAAAAAATCCAATTTTCTTTTTGTTGCCCAACCCGGGATTCGAACCCGGGAAATCATGCAGTCAAGTCCAACAACTGAACCGCTAGACCACAGAGGCGATAACATCAGATTTCTGTTAGAAGTGTAACCTCCATTAATAATATAGGTTCATGACTATTCTGTTTACTAAACATTTGAATATGTTCTTTCAGTTTAAATTTATAATACATTTTCAGTTCAAAAAAGCTTCTAATGACTTTTAACATACCTTTCTATCATGTGTTCAAATATCTTGTAAAAATCCCATCTATTCATTCTTTGTGGTTCAAATTCTTCATCTACTACTTTTTTATCTAACATTTCTTGTCGGCGTATAGCTTCTTCTAACGGCAATTCTGTATTTATACCTAATTCTTCGAGTTCATTTAATGTACCACCCTCTGTGTAGACAAGTGAACGTTTTCGTTTTTCGTTAAAGGTTATATCAATTAGTGTATCGTTATCATTATCATTTTCATTATCTAAGTCATCACTTACTTTTCCAATGTCTCTAGCATCATCAGTTTCTATATCGTTGCCATTTTCTTCTGTTTCTGATGTATCACTATTCATGTCTCTTGATACTGTATCAGCGAATCCATAAATTCGACTTGTATACTCCGTACTATTGGTTGGTAGATCGTACTGAAATTTTATAACTGTTCCAACTGTTACTGATGCCTCTTTTAAATCTACTGGTATTCCCAAACCTATGATAAACTGCAACAAGAAAAATAACATATTTTACAACTTTTACAGTGCAATGAATGTCTCATCAAATACATACTAAATACAACAAATCTTCAATTTTTTTAATACATTTTCAAAGAGGATTTCAATAAATATAATAGTTTTTTAATTTACTACACAATAGTGACGATACAAACTCAAAATTATACTACGACTGTAGTACTTATTTCAGTGTCTCATACAGCTACTTTTAATAGTCGCACCAAGTATATAACCTTACGCTTACTATAATGACAATACCCATATGCAGTTAACTAAAAGTAAATCTAGTAAAAACATTAAGGTGTGCATTTCAATTGTAAGAAAATTGAGCAGCCTATGACTTAACAATATTTCGAATGGAAAAAGTTTTGCATATCCAGAATATTCCACTAAACTTCTACTTGTAGCTTAAATGCCTTAGCTATAAGGCATAGTATTTCCACACGAGTGACGCCGAGAGCAATCACTAGTAATCATATAAAAGTAATAACACAGTGAAACTAATCGGAAAACGATTACATTCGAGGAAACCAATTCAATGTTATTACTAAATACGATTGGTCCTCTCCACCTCATTTCACTTTATCTGTATCCAAACTTATAACAAGATAATGCCCCTAACCTTAGGAAACTTTACAAGCTGTAATAAACCTTTGATAAAGCTGTATTATTATTCTAAACCATCGTTCACCTATTACTAGATTAAGAATCTAACAAAATATAACCGCCTCATAAAAGTAGCGTTAGTAAAAAGCGATAACAGTTACATGTTTTTATTTTACTAAAGGAATTTTATTCCTTTGTAAAGTTAACTCCCCACAATGTTAAGATGACAAACTTAAACAAAATTACAAGCCTTGTTATACACTTGATACAGTTATACTCATACTAATTCTCTCATAAGCCAGGCAAAAAATATCAAGTACTATATGTCACGATCCTTGCAAACTTGTCTAGCTTCCTTCACATTTATTACTGCGATATTACCTATACTACACACCTTTTTAAGCATTTATAAACTCAAAAGTCGAACATCAGTAAATGTATTGTAAAAACAGAATAAAAACTAATTTGATAACGATTATGATGTCTATTTTGATTTATAATTTTTATAATACTTGTAAAAATATTGATAAGCGTAATAATTAACTTTTGAGATAGTAAGATTATTATTCAAAATCCGTTCTAGCTGTTATTAGATTAAGAAGCCATCAATTTACAAATACCTCCTTAAAATATACAATAAATACAAAAATAACAAAGGCGTGTCTTATTATTAACATTTTTCAAATACCAAAAAAGATACATTTGACCTTTTTTATTTGGCAATATTTACAAGTTATAATAAAACTTAGTAGTGTAATTTTCGGTCAGCTTTTTCTCCGTTATGGTTCGTGTCTCCCTTCTAAAGTACACCATCTGCCTTTCTGCCAGGCAGCTCGTAAAAGTCGAGCGAAGGTTGTATGTGTCGTTTCCAACAGGACCACTACTGGTAGGGTGCCGTCCTGCATTTTATCTGTATAGGGATCCACCACCTTACCTATTCCTACTGCTATTATGGCAGTATCATATTCTGATCTGGAGGTTACTAAGCTTGATTAAGCTTGCACACAAAACACAGCGACCCAGCGACAATATCCATTGTGTGTATAACACGGCCACGATTATTTCTTAACGACATTAATACCAACAACATTGTTCCTGGTGATGAGAACAGACCACAGTGAGGCATGAGTGAAGTTAATGTTAATAATAACGAGGCCAGGATAATAAGCCTTACCAAAAACTAGCCTTCATAAGAGGCAAACGGCAGTAGTGAAAATTGACTTTAAATTAGTGGTAATATTTGATACAATTTATTTATTTTATTTTTATAAGTTAGCCAACCGGTTTCGCTATATAATCATCATCAGGGGTATATAACAACTGAAATATAACTGAGATATTATATTTGAAACTGACAAATTAATGAAAATAAAATACACATTACTACAGCTGTTTTGGATCTTTAATCTAGTTGTAATTAATAATTGCAGTATTGAGCTATTAAAACTTTTACTATTATCTATCTTTGGTAACTTAACAGTCTTTACAAACATTTACTTATGGTTGTAGTAATCTACAAGATATGCTTTAATTTTTTTATAGAACTTTTTCTCTATGACAAAAACAACAATGTCGTGACTTTAAGTAGAACTACCAACCTGCGGAATTTACGTTTCTTTCATTCTTTAAACCGCTTAAGAGCGTGTACTTTGGAGTTTAACGAATCTTGCAAAACAGAGATATTTTACACTACGTTATGTCACAATTTACACTTCCGAATTAGTTCTTTATGAAAAAACCATTTTTATATTATACATCCCGTTATATCCAACTTATTAAAATTATAGGTAATTACTAATTACTATTGTTTTTTCCATTAAATGATTAGGAATTTATTTGTAATGTGAAGGAACTTAAACAGAAGAAATTAAACTGTTTAGGTTTCTGGTTCTGGTTAGATTTGGTTTTGTCGAATTTTACTTAGTGATACTGTTAGTGAGACGTACTAGTGTCGAATACCGAATATAAGCTAATTAAATGGCAAGTGGCATTTTATTGATTACATAGGATTTAAGGATGTACCAACAAAATGAAAAATGAAAATTTGACCAACTGTGAGTAGCTACTAATGTCAAGCGATAGAAAATTCGCCGAGTCAGCTAGTTTGAAATAAAAATCTGTAATTCTTCCAATTACATAAATACAATTTACTTGACAACTATTTGTTTTTAATAAATTTCCGAACTACATGTTTGTGAAAAGGTCTACAACAATGGAGCTTTATCCCGAAGCTGTCGGGATTAAAAACATGCTGTGATACATCGTTTCAGCTTAAAAATAAACCATAACTTTTAAATATAAATCCATTACAGTGGCTGGATGATAATTTATTTAATAAATTAAGAGATAATATTGAATTTCACTGAAATCTAATATTCACTTTCGCTGTTTATTCAAGTATTTTTATTGCATAAGGCATTAGAAGGCAAACAGACATAGAGATTTCCTAACGATAAGAATTACACTATGCTATAGGCACTAACGATATAAAGTATTATTGCGAAAGAAAGAACGCACTATGCGTTGCCAACATGAGGCTGGGGCAGAGGTTGAGGGTAAAATGGTATATGAGGAGGACGTGGTAGCATGTTATTGGCTGAAAATCCAATTTCAGACAGTGTTTAGTAGAAACATGTTAAACGAGTGTTTGTTTTTTTTATATTGATATATTACTACGCAATCGTATCATATTTACAGTTAAACATAATTATTAATTATTAATCTTATTATAAAATCAAAGAATTAAATTCATCATCACAGAAATTAACACTGAGTAAATAGGGAAATGCAGATCTTAATTTCATTAGAATTCACGAACAAAAAAACATTGCTTCGTTAGACCGGATGCAAAGAAAGAAAACGTTATTTGCTCAACTTAAAATCAGTTACGGCATGTTGTCTCGAAGTTTCTCTGTCTCTGTGATTTGTATGCATTAATGATAACAAAAAATCGTTCCCATTAAAAAAAATAACTCTTGTTCGACAGTAAAAAGGACGAAGAGGGACGAAGAGAGAAGAAGAAAGTAAAAAGAGGGTTTCATTTTGATTTATCCATGTAAGTTTTATACGCAATTGAATCAGCGCTTTTCAGTTATTCTGGAATTAGTTTCGTTAAATTTCACTATGTTAAGTATTTAACGAAAAAATGGGTAATAGGTATATAACATTTACAATATTAAGTGTCAGAAGTACAACACCATTACCCATGTATATGATGTGTAAAATATTAAGTGTCAGAAGTTCAACCATAACACTTTAAATTTGAAACAACGTACAAGAAAAGCACATCCATAATAAGGCAGTTAACAATGATTCCATAAAATTAATACTCGTTTAACAACGAAACGGAGAGCTTAATTGCATTAGAATTCACGAACAAAAAATATCGCTTCGTTAAACCGGATCCGGAGAAAGAAAACATTTGCTTAACTTAAAATCAACTTTTCAATCAGCGAAATGAAAAACAGGATACCTGAGCTCGAGCAGGACCTCCATCAGGGTAGACGAGGTATCTTTTATGACGGCTTGCTTCTCCGAAAACGAGGATATTGAGTAGAATTAACGTGAGGAACATGGTCGTAACACGAAGCCGGCGATGTGTGAAGACGATGTAAGATAAAATGAATGTTTGCTTACAGCCTTCGGCAACGAGACTAATGAACCGTTATGTTTCTGCAGCTATTTGGGTTGTGAATGCCCTACTTCCGTTCAATACATGAACTAGTTCAAGTGAAATTAGTACCTGACATTTAGATTTCGATTTTTATCATCGTATCTGTAATTTAGACCACTGATTCACGCAGTTTTGCCTATAAAACAATAAATCCTTAAAACTTTCACTACTATCCTGTTGATTTAACTTGACTAATTTATCCAACGCTTAGAGCAAAGGTTCCTAAACTTATTTAATGTAGCACCCACTTTGGAAATCAGTTTTCTTACTTCTCCCGTTTTTTCAGTTTATCAAAATCAATTTTTCTGGTCCCCATTACTGCCCCCTCTAGACCTCTAGCTCCCACATGGGGACATTATAGCCCACTTTGGGAACGACTGGTCTAAAGCCGTAAGTATTGTAAAAGCGTAAGCGTTAGCATAGTAGACATAAATAAGTCATCGCCTGTGTCCATTGTTAAGCTTTATCAAATTGAGATTTGCTATTCGATTCCTGGGTCAGAAAACTCAGAATGTGCTTATTTTTATAACAGAAACTACGTTGTCAGCTATTGTAAAAGTACATTGTATGAGTTAAGTACCTTAGGCTAATAGTCATGCTTTGGTTGTAAATCTTTCTACTTCGTCGGGGATACGGGTGAGAGGATACTTTTTGCTATTTTTAATGTATATTAACAAAACACACAAACAAATTAATCTGAAAGTAAAAAAATATATATGTTATTGATAAGCAAATCTTACACATACAAATCAATTAGTGTTCATTAGTCTGGCTAAAACTCGAAAGCAGCTAGACTGATTTGGCTAATTTTAGTTTTGAATTATTTGTAAACGTTCATGGAAGATATGAAAGATTAGGTAAAAGTAAAGTAAACGGGTGAAATTAAGTTCGCCGGGATAGCTAGTTATTAACTAATAATTCATGTAAGTCAATTAAACTAAAAGCTTATACAGAGATGGTCTTCGTCAAACAAAATGGTGTTTCCGCTAGTAATCGAACTCTGGCCTCGCAGATGGTTGGTGGCGTTAGACGTGTGTATAATATATAGTATAGTATATATGTTGGTATTCCCAAAATAAATAAACATGAGAGGGCGTAGTTTTGAGAGTGCTACGGAGTACGCCCCTGTGGGCGTTAATAATAAATGTACTTAATATGATCAATTTAATAAAAGACAAGTTTGCTGATTTTATATTGTGGGACGTTTTCATTGTTCATGAATGTCTGAACATAAAACTACAAAATTAAATTTAACTACTTGCTAAACCGACAGACATTGTTCCGTCTTAAAATTATGGATATTGAATTTGGGTTAGCATCAACTGACTGTTTGATAAAAGTATTGTGTATATAAAGTATTCTTAAGTTTTTAATGTAACGCTAAACTTAGGTATTTTTATAAAAACTAGCTTCTGACAGTGGTTAATTTAAAAAAAGAACTGCCAAAATTTTTCCATCCGTTCACGCGTGACCAATGGAAATAAGGATTCACTTTTATCTCTACATATTATTAATCTAGAGCCACATTATACGATTGCCAGTTGATATTCATTTAGGTCAACGCTGCAGATAAATTTAATATATAAAAGAATGTAGATAAAGCCAAGAGTAGATGCAATCTTGTAGTGGGTAGACAAGGCTCAAATAATGATGAGTACGATACAAAACACAGGTTGAATATGAACTAGTAACCTTAGTTCTGTCGCTAGAACCCATTCAGATCAATATATATCCCAATGGATAGAAAGTAGCCTATTACTACTATCTCCACATAAGAAACAAGGCCAAAAAATAAACAAATCAGCATTCTATCTATTTATATTATGGATAAGTTTTTGGAATTCCAACATATTCCACTATCATGATATACCTTAATTTATCTAAATAATTTATACATAAAACTTTTCGCTAACAAAATAAATTAGCCGAGCTTTCAGCACGTCAAAGATTGATATACTAATTTCAGCTACGTACGTGGAAACACCAAATTGCTGAATAAATGCTAAACGCTTCTATTAATTACTGCTATAACCAAAGATTAACTAGTAGAGGTGCAAGAATTTCTTTTCGGGAAATAAAAGAATTTTCTTTTTCTACCTATATTACGGTATCATCTAGTTAAGTTTGGGTGGGCGGTTTCATTTTTTAATGGTTCTAATTAATAGTTGATTTTTAATGATCTTTAAATTTCAACACATTTTCGCAGGTACTCTAAGAATGAATAAGTGATGATACAGACTTATATTTCAAGCTATTGATTTCGAATTGTGAAAACTCGACCAAAATATTTGGTCTCGCAGTTTTCTATCGTTACTTGTTGAAAACAGACTAACCAATAAATTGACTTTTATGAATGTTTTGAACTTCCTAATTTTTTTGTTGAATATTTACAACTACCTACAGCTCTTTAACGTTTTTCCGAAAATGTAATAAACAAATATAACTAGTATCTCTATCTTGTGAGTGTAGTGTACCTGCGTGTAAGTGTATCTGATGGTATATAGTGGATCAAATGGTTTACTTATTATATTTAAAAAAACAGTCGGATTCTTATTAATGAATTTTACTAAAACCCATAATATTTATATTAAAATATAATGAACAGGGTACAAACATAATTCATAAGCAATTCGTCGTCATTGTTATGTATTACCAGATAACATCTAAGGCCCTCTGTTAGACGGGCATTTACCAATGTCACCAGTTACTCCTGCTACTAGTTTTGTCTTTGATATAATAATCATAACGGAATCGATGTTTCACTATCGCCATGTGTCAAAAAAACAGAGTAAAGTAAAACGACAATTAAAATATAAGAACACATACTTTTATTTGCTACTTCTGTTCATTAACTTTAAATTAGATTTAAAGATGATGTAATTGGAAAAACTTATTCGTGTCGCATCTGTTAAATAAAATATTCTTTGACAATGTACAAATAAGCATTATAAGCGCTTTAGATATGAAAATACTGCACTAAATACTGGTCATACAGTTAAATACTTCGCTATTCCACTCACCGCAAAATCGAGTCGGGCTCTCATTCCAATAAATTGTTACTAAATATGCCTTTGACATTATAAATGAACCAGTTTTAACTAAAAGTTGGAGATTAAACCTGAAATCTAAACGGCTGTTTATAACTTTGTGTAGTTATATACAAACTCAATTGTTTTCCTCTCTTCTGTGTATTTCTTTTGGTTTTTGTATATTTTTAATTAATCCCTTACAAAAATATCTTCATATACAAACTAAATTGCTTTCCTCTCTTTTGTGGATTTCTTTTGGTTTTTGTACATTTTTAATTAATCCTGTACAAAAATATCACGTTAAGTCACTTACGTGGTAGGCATAGAGAATGCAGTGCCAATTGTCACGATTCTTACATACTTGCCTGGCTTACTCCAAATCATTACTGCCATATTTGCATTCCACATTTTTTCTAAAATTCCGTGGCCAGAGACCAAAATACGGAACCCTTATAGATTCGTTATGTCTGTCTGTCCGTCAGTATGTCCCAGCCAATTCTATTCAGCCAATTCAAATATTTCTGAAACTGTAAGAGCGATGATGTTGAAACTTGGGAAGTAGATATATTCTGTGAACCGCTTTAAGATTTTCACATAAAAAAATTACAATAAATTTTATTAGTTACCTATAATTAGAACCAAAACTATTTTTTTAATCAAATCCATAAGTGTGGGGTATATATGGAATTATATTGAGATTTCTATTATCATTTTTTTTTCGAAACTGAATAGTTTGCATGAGAGACTTCCAAATTGGAAAAAGTGTCTTCTGTAACGTCGTAATGTGACAATACCATGTAAACTTCCACATAAATTGGTTTAAAAGAGATCTAGTAAGTAGTTATTTTTTAATTACTATTATAACATCAAATCTTAAAATATTGCATTACTGTTAAGAGACAACAACACTGTGTAGTTTAGAATAACGAAACCGTGTAGTCAAGGCCTTTTAATATAACGTTTTTGATATTAAAAATACAATTGCAAAAGTGAAATCAAAGATTTCAGTAGCAGTAAATGAAATTAACTGAACGAACTGTTATGCTATGATTGCTACTACGGAAGTTAGAACCCTTCATGGGCGTGTCCATCTCACACTTGGCAGCTTTATTAAACTTTTACTAAAATCAGAAGTTGGACATCCATTTGATCGCGGAAAGTCAACCTTCATCTCCCCGGGTACATAAATGAATCACTACATTTATCTACTAAAAGTAAAACGTATTTTTTCGGTTTCGTGGTACTGAAAGATAATTTTATTTATTAATTTTTATTTTACACTAATCAAAATTAGTTTGTACAAAAGGCAAACTTAATGCCTATTTGCATTCTCAACGTTTGGGCTCACAGAGAGTGAAGTTTGTAGGTGCCACACATAATAATAAACTGTACAAATACTTTATAACATTATGTTATTTCAACTGTACTACAGAAGAATGTAGTAAATTAAATGTAAACATACTTATAAAAAAGATAGATATTTTAGACTTCAACCACTACACAATTTTAACAAATTTAAAAATGATGTTAATTTAAATACATTAAGAAAATTTATACATACCAGATAAATAATAATAATTTTACTGTCGTTTCCAATCCAAAAGTTTCAAAAATCAAAAAGAATCCACAATATTTCAAAGTATAATCCTCAAAAATGTTGTAATATTCTGTACTCACATCAAAACGGAAAAATCAGTAAATAATTTCACGTAAAAAAACGGATAGACGTCATGGTATAACTTTTGTCTGGATATAGTTTGGATACTGGATAGTAAATTGGCTTTATCCCTATATAAACGAGTTCCCGAGGAAGCGCTAAACAACTTAACGGAGGGGTTTAAAAAAAGCGGTTTATTTCAAAACTCACGGGACCACTAATTTATGCAGTCACATAGCCGTCACGGTTGTAATCATCTCTCGCAAACTTGTACGATTCTACGGGCGGGCGAGCGCTGCCGCGGGAACCGCAAACAACCGCGGCCGCTGCGGGTGTAAAACGCGTTGTGAAATGTGCTCTTACAAGTCTGTGCAAATTATTTGTATTGAAATTTTGAACAGCGCCTCTGTTGGTAACTAAGAGATTCACATTTTTAGACCAAAAGTGTCATAGATTTCGACACGTAACTTACCGAACGTAATCTATACCAACTCATGGCTTTGCCGGCCCGCAACTACCGCGGGTGCGGGTAAAAACCACTCCGTGAGTTCTTAGGCTAATACGCAGGTGTAACCGCCACCAACATTAAATCAACGGATACATAAATCCGCAGACTATTCTGTGAGAGTAGTTAAAGGACACTAACACCTATTTTGGACCAGTTCCAAAAAACAGAAAGTTATAAATTTGACTGTACTTTTATTTACGATAACGATTTACGTTTGGTCTCAAATTATAATCACGAATTATTGTCGGATATTTATAAACTTTATTTGGGACCATAAAAAAATCATTACCTACCTTCATAAATAATAATCATCAAATCGCAATGTGGTGATTAAATAGGAGTCGATTTTTTGCAGTCCTATTGCGCTCAAAGTCTAAAATAGTTGAATCTAACAACCTAAATTATTATACCAATGGACGATAGTTATCACATCAAAATCCATCTGCAACTATCCCCCGTTTTCCATAGGTATCCACCGTCTTGTCTATTTCTGTTGCCATAATGACTAACATGTTTTAATCCGAAGGGTGGGGCAGTCCGTAGACTTGCACACTAAGTTAATTGCGACACGATGGACTACTTCGATAAATCGATCTCTAACTAAAACTTTATCATTTTTTATGAGTTTCATTTTCTACGACAGCCTCTTGTACCCTTGCACGAGAAACGATAATTCACTTTAAATCACTTTCAATAGTATTTCTTTATTTGTCCGTAGCACTTGGTACATCCTTTGTACTATCTGGTACTCATCAGGTCAGCGAAGAAGTTGACTTTTTTTTCTGAGATTGGAAGGCAAACAAGCGTACAAATTTCCTGAAAGTAAGAAATTCACGCTGCCTTGAGACACCAGAGGTCGCAAACGTGCTTTGCCAAACTTAAACCGGGATGCTAGGCCACGAGCAAAAGTATTACTATTGTGCAACTTCATTAAAGTTGCACAATAGGACTAACATTGCCACAGGATAACGACACACCTAGTATGGTACCTATAATACACCGTTATCTTTTAACGTCAGGTAAGTGAGCTTGTTCGCGGAAAAAAACCAAGTAGTTCAAAATAACAAAGACAAAGATATAAAGTGAAACCAGTTACCGAGTCGTAACGTTGAAAAGCAGTAATAGAGTTTACAGAAATGCTACCTACCTTTGTAGGGTATCCTACCGTTACATGCAACCAAAGCAAATAAGGGTGCGGAAACATTCAGACGAAGTTGAACGCTCTGGTTTCGTTCGGCAGCCAATTAGCAGGTCTGACAAACTACACCAATTGATGACAAGTTTGAATGTGTGTTCATACTACGCTACTAGAAGTTATATCTCATGTAAGGTTAGGATGAGCATAGAAAATATTTTTAAGTTTAAGTTTTAACTAGTTTAAGTTTTAGCCCTGATGATGCTGTATAAGCGAAACCGGTAGGCTACTAATTACAAAGTAATAAATTATAAGTGATAAGTAAAACAGTACAAGTGTTTCTTTCTTTAAAAATATGAATATTTGGAAGTTTTACCAAGCGCCGACGATGGAAAATATCAAATAGCATAGAAAATATTGAAGTTTTGGAAGTAGCTACTTTTGGTGTATTTTTTCAACTTCGATCAATAATTAACAGATTGTGATGAATATTTTTTGAAGGTACATCATGATTCCCAGTTGATCCTTTATAAATATTACCTTACTAAATGTTACAACACGTGTACCTACTTAGTACTTTACATTTATTTTGCTAAATCATCCAAATAGTTTTCTTTTTTTGTTTTTTAAGGTTATGCTATTTTAAAACCCATTGGTGCCCAAAACCAGAGTCGAAACTTTAAAAAAACAGACATATTCTTCATTTACATTAATAGACTTCTTCATCACTTTTAAACTGAATTTAATTTTTTTTTCCGAAAGAGTAAACTTGTGGTCTTATTGCCACCAAGTCTTTAATCCAGGAAAATCAAATAAAATACTCATTAATGTGTACGTAGATATAGCTTACTCATTGAAATCGAAGTCGGTTTTTTACAGTTTTACTGTAAAAAAAATAATTTGTGTTTGGATATATTTATTTTGGTGGATGTACTACACTATGTAAAAAATTGAACACCTATTTTAGAAGGACCTTAATAGACAGAGATTTCACAGCGACTAAAATACTCATACAATGTACACACACTTAACAAAAGAACGGCTTAACAAATTCGTAAACCAAACAAGGCTATGACGAACGGTAAGTATTATCTGGATGTTTACGCAAACCTCTGTTGCTAATCCTTCTACGGATTCCACTATGGTACGGCCAACTCAAATCTTACTCAACTGGATTGCAATAAAATCCAAATTAGAATGATAAAAAATGGTAATTGGATAGAAATTTAGCTGTATTTCACAAGTAAACATGTAGTTGTTTTCTTATAGTAACATAAACTCTGTTAATTTCTACTGAAGAAGTCGCTATATCATTATGAAGACTAATCATCTGATATTGACGTACGTATTTTTTTGTTTTTTTTTATTGTATGATGTATCAAAAGGCAAAGAAATAGATTTTGTGGTGGCCAAAAACACACGCTGCCTAAAGATACCAAATATGACGTCTCTTGGCTTTTCTGTTGTATGCTTACTCTAAAAACACAACAGATTAGTGACACACAAGCAAGCACTGACTTTATGGTATATCTTTACTCTTAACGATCTGTGTCACCTACTCAGATGTGTGTTTTGTTGGATTTGCTAATAAAGTACACAGAGATTTCCCGATGGTAAGATATAAACTTCGGATTAAACTATACATTATGTGCCTTGGTTACCTGAAGCTTAGGTGCAAAATCTTTAGCATGAGAAAATAACGACTACTCTACTTTTCCCAACACACGACAATGGCAAGCACTATCACTATAGAAACAGAGTTGATAGCACTGCTAAAATTTCACGCCTTGTTTCAGGTTTTATCGCATCATATCATGTGCCCTTACGGGTATTAAATCAACAGTATTTCTATTTTTTCTATGTGAAAGGTTAGCGAACAAGGACATGGCTCTCTTAATGGTAAAAGATAACCGTGGCCTATAGTCAAAGGACGTCAAAGGTGCGTCGCAGTCCAGTGACTAGATGTTATGCCTATTGCGCAAGTCTCCTGGCTACCCTATCCTCCGCACCAGAACATGATAGTCATTATCGCGGCAGGAATAGGTAAGGCGGTGGATCCCTACCCGGGCAAGTTGCTGCACAGCACTGTAAGATTATATGTTTATTAAATGATTAGCCGGTCAATAACGAACGTATTTCCATGTTTTATTTCAATTTTTTTGTAGTTTTCGATGTTCAGTATTATATATCCATAGATACGTATAGTACCTACTACTTAAATTATGCGTTTTCGGCTTTACACTTTTTACTCTTGTTAAACTTTATATATACTATTATTTTTATACTTTTATTTTTAAATAGGCTGACCTAATCTAAATTTAAGCAAAATGATTAAATATGTAATAACAACTCTATATAGATATTTTTAAAATACATTCGGATTTCCGAAGCTTGACGAATATAGCCGAAGCGCATAATTTAAATAGTACCTACTACTACTATACGCGTGCTTATATTTAGAAATGCTTCTAGTAATATCCACACTTCAGCAAAATCAGTTTTATATAACTCT
>NJDC01001607.1:178020-204382 GCA_002245475.1 Calephelis virginiensis
AATGTTATTAATTCGCGACTATTTAAGTTTAAAATCTTAGGCTGACCTAATCTAAATTTAAGCAAAATGATTAATTATGTAATAACAACTCTATATAGATATTTTTAAAATACATTCGGATTTCCGAAGCTTGACGAATATAGCCGAAGCGCATAATTTAAATAGTACCTACTACTACTATACGCTTGCTTATATTTAGAAATGCTTCTAGTAAAATCCACACTTCAGCAAAATCAGTTTTATATAACTCTTCCAGAAATTTCTTGTAAACTTGAAAGAATTTATATTATAGTCGTCGCAACGTCGCACACATTCCAATAACTCGTACACTTCCGTATATATTTTGCACCGTTCCGTACAGGTGAATGTATGGAACTTTAAAATATCAACGCTAAGTTAACCTTGTTTTAGAAGAGAAAAAGAATCCGTTTCTATATGTTATAGTTAGTTTTAAGTATTTTAGTTACGTGTATAATATTTTTATCCCTGATTTTTGGTGAATCTCCTTTCTGTTAAGGCAAAAGTATCAGTGACAAGACCACGAACAAATAATGTCTCTTCTGGTGCTAAGAGACATCCATGGCCTATTGAAACCATAGATGTTGTAGATGCGTAGCTGTCCTGTGGCCAGGGTATTAAGCTAATTTTGATGGCATTTTGTATAACTTTGGCTAACATCCCGATGCACCTTTAACATCTGTGGTGTCTATGTGTCACGGTTGTCTGTTACTATGCCTACTAGCTGTGTGCTTGCTCGCTGAAATAACACATAAGAAATGACGGGTTGCCGGGGCCGGCAGAAGCGAAAACATTAATAAAAACGTTGTGCATTTTTGATATTTTTGGAATGGTTAGGGAATAATTTTGCACCAAAAGGACTTTGCACTGGAGGCAAACGAGCAAGTGTGTCACCTGACGGAAAGTGATTACCGCCGCCCTCGGACATCCGCAACACCAGGAGTATTCCTTGCCGTTGGCGTTGCCATTGACCTGTTCCGGTGCGGAGTATGAGGTAGCCGGTAAACTTACTTTAGCTCAAGGCCTAGCACCCCGGCCTAAGGTTGGCAACACACCATTAACACCTTTGGTGTCTGTGGAGGCGTGAATTTTTTACCATCAGGAAATCCTTCTGCTTGCCTTCCAATGTCTTGAAAAAAAAACAACCCAGAACCTCATAGAAAATCCAATGTTGGACAAATAGACCAGAGTGGCGGTTAAAAGTTAATAAATAAACATAATCGCTGTTTCTTAAAAGGTCGTTTTTAAGAAATAAATATCGACTGTTATTCGTAATGACATTAACAGCCGTTCATCGCCAACACTTTTGACCAAATAATATGATTTCAGATTTTGCGTAATGGAAATGATTTCCCATGGAACTACGACCTCCAACAAAAGACAGAAAAGGTATCTCCTATTTACTAAGGCCACGCAGTGGGGTGTAAGTAACTTAAGTCACTAAAACGTATTATAGTTTCCATCGTCGGTTTTTTGTGAAACTCCATTTTTGAATACTAAAAATAATTTGTTGAATTTCATATGGCTATTTTTTCGCAGTTTAAATCAAATTTAAGACGATTACATTAAATATTTATGTTATTACTTAAATTATATTCATATATTATCGCGGTGGCCCCGCACCGGAGGACGTAGTGTTGGACGACCTCCCACCCGGTGGACTAATGATCTGGTCAAAGTCGCGGGGAGTCGCTGGACCGTGGCTTGTGACCGTGACTTGTGTCGCTCTTTGGGGGAGGCCTATTTCCAGCAGTGGACGTCCTCCGGCTGATGATGATGATGATTATCATGTCAATACTGTGAACGTCTTATTAATAAACATAGACTAAAGTACTCCAAGCTCCAAACTGACACTCCCTCTAGCTTCTCTACTAGGCATCTGGTAAGAGACAAGCGCTGGTTAAAATATAGGTCAGTATCAATAGGATGACTGGTGTTCGAGTTTTTTGTAGCAATTTGCCCGAGTAGGGATCCACCGCCTTTCCTACTGCGACTTCCATAATGACTTTGTCATGTTCCAGTCCAGATGGTATACTTGTACATTAGGCTTAACATCCCGGCCTCAGGGTAGTTACGCACCCGTAACATCTATGGTATCATAGTACACTGTTGTCTCTTACCATTAGGATCACTTATAGCATCCTACGAATAGATATCCAGCCTTTGCAAGAATACCAATAATGCATTTGTAAAAAGACTGAACTGAATACTTCTTGTTCTATCGTAGTACCTATACTAGTCGTTGACGACTATTTAACGAAAACAAATACAGTTTTAATTAGTATATAATACTAAATCACTGGATCATCGTGGCAGTCTAATCAAGGTCCTATTTAGGTACACCAATAGCCAAATCTATTGCAGTAAAAAAACAAGTAATTAACCATTAGCGTAATCCCTTTAGACACCAAACCTTTAGACACCATAACGTATTGCCAATCAGACTGAGACCTCTTGTCGGCTACCCTACCTTCCAAACAGGAACACGGTTGTGGTGAGCACCGACGTAATGACAGCAACAAAATCTAAGAGAATCGTCGCAGATCCGAGTCGTAATCACAACGTGTTTACGAAACAAACAAATGTTCGACAAGAGCAGTTTTGCACGAAACCAATTGTCCAGTACTTATCTTCTCATCATCTTATCTTCTACTTATCTTCTACTTATCTTCTCATCTTAAAAGTCCAACTCGGATTTTAAGCACAATTTATTAATTTAGGTTTTCGTTACTGTGTCCGTTCCTCTGCCTCATCCAGAAGAGACGGTGAGCGTGGCTTGGTTTTTTGAAGCAAATTACTATGCCGTGGACAATTCTACATATTTCGAGCCATTGCTGGGAGATATAGTAGTAAGTATAACATGAATATATTATTTCCTACGTCCATAAGTTTTGTTGAATTAAATCAATCTTACTTATCTTCACTCCAAGTTTCTAAGAAAGTAACCAGAGAGTAAGTATCCTTTGCTAAATGCCACGATCCTTGCTGACTTGCGTAGCTTTCTTAACATTCGTTACTCTTTTCATATAAACACGCCGGTTTCGAAGACAACACCCTCAGGTAAAATTCAAGAAATATGATCATGGAATATCTACCTAGGTCTCGCTGGGTATCTATATCCATCCATATTTGCATTATATATCTGTTTTAGCAATATTTTATCTGTCATTTGTCCACATGATCACATAAATTAAAACAACCGTGTCTTTATTTTAAATAAATTAAAATTTTAAACCTACCTTAAACCGATTCGAAAGTAACATACTCGAATCTATAGAATCGATTTTAAAAATGTAATGAATCTTCCCTGAACTAAAAATTCTGAATTATAAGCGAAAGAATCTTAAGCTGATACGCCACAGGTATGATCGGCTTCTTATTAATTATTAATAAGCTGATGTATTAAGCGTCCACTAGACAGTAATACATGCATCAGTCAATTTTGTTGTTTTATATAAAATCATAACTGGATGCTGCTAAGCAATAGCAATCAACCCATAAAAAGTTAAACTATTGGTGACTACTGAACTATTTAATGTAATTTTTCAACATTAATGTTATTATAAAAATATATTTTCTCAATTTTTTTCAATTTATGTGACTTAAAACTATAGATTAATTAAAACTTGCTTGTTTAATTACACATTAAGTTAATTACACACTATCACAACAGGTTAGTAGTCACGAATTTGACTTGATGTGAGTTACTACTATTGTTAATTACCATCCAATTGATGGTTAGACATACCAAAGGTTCAAGCGAAGAGCACGTTTTGACGAAGTATATTTTGGATGTTTATAAAAGAAGGCCATGTAAGGATTTTGATAGTAATACTCTTACTATACAGAAAACAAATAAATAGAAAGCGTTGGGTGAAACAAAGGCTGTTAAAAAGATTTCATTGCTATTTGAACTTGCAAAGGACAATGTCTACAAAAACAATACAGCATGAAAGATGTACGTTTTGACAATTTGTTGGTAAAGCCCTTACCATGAGTTTACGGCTTGACAAGTTTACTCGCTATGGTCTCTGTAAATTATTCTTTGAAACTTTGAACAGCGCCTCTATTGGTAACTTAGAGAAACACATGTTCAAAAGAAAAGTGTCATAGATTTCGACACGTAGCTTACCGAACGTAATCTATACCAACTCATGGTAAAGGCTCTGTAGTATAACCAACTGATTGCTTGCTTGCTTGACGTATTGCTATTAAACGATCACACGACTACTTATAATTCTTGCTCTAAAATCAAAAATCTTACTTTGATTTCTTCCTGCAAACAAGGTCAGCCGTCAGTCACTGCAGTAACTGTATGAAAACTGACAGCATAACCAGCCTTGTAATTAATGTACGTACTACCATTGAGCGCCTTTTTTATTTATTTTATCCAGTTCACCAAGAGTTACTAATAAATCATAAATAAATGTATTTCCAGACAAGCAGACGTCATGAACGTAGTAGAAATGAGAACATTTTTTCAAGACATCATATTTATCAAGTTATTGAGACAATGTTAGAAAAGTGAGTAGCCACTGCTTTTAACTGACTTTAAAAGGAGGTTTAATAATCGACTTTAATACATTTTTATGTATTTTGATGGACTATTTTTTTATTTGAAAGAACATACTTACAACCTGTCGAACTGCCACCAAGTCTAGATTAGATGATGGGATCCCAGGAAAAATGTGGAGATGCTTGGGTAACTAGATGACTTACTTATTTAAATCAAAGTCGGTTTCTTGCAGTTTTATTAATTATTCAATATCAATTTTAAGTTGTTATTACAATGTTATTCAATCAAAACAATAGTTTACTGTGCATTAAATATATCAAAATGAGCTTATAATAATAATTGGAGCAAAACCTTATAATAATGGTTAAGTAATACACAAAATCACAAGAAAGACCCAAAAACCATGTTATATTTAAGATCAATAATTAATATCTAGATAAAAATACATATCACAATTTAATTTTAACTTAAATAAAAGGTAACAAACATTTAGTCAATAATCAACAATAAATCATTTTATGCAATTCGTTCAATTTATTTGTAACTAAATGTTATTAATCCTCTACTGTTCAAAAGTACCTAAACTAAAATATACGAATACAATTTCAATTTCGCATGAAATCGAGGATAATATAATAAAAAATTTAGGAGTACTTTGCAGCATCCACTGGATTCATAACTGCTTTCATTGAACCACACTGATTTAACAGACACGACACCACTTTTGAAAAATGTCAAATACTGAAGTCTGTAAGTAAGACCTTAGCCTAAAATCTAAAGTACAAAAAGTAGAAAAAAAAAGAATGGCATGATTCCGAAGATAAAATCTATACAAATAAACTAATATTAGCATATAATATATTGTGTGGGTTTCCGTTACTGCAGTTCGTAAATTGTAATGGGCGAGACTCGGAACCCGCAATCAATTCTCTAATCCAACATATTCACTGCCAAACACGGCTCGCTGAACTCCAGTGAATTGCAATCCACCGCCATAATATATTTTGAATTAGGTCGAGTAAATAATGATAACGTAAACACACCGCTTGGTTACGAATCAAACGTAATCGATTTCCAATAATATTATATGTTAAGTGAAACTTCTTTACGTCACATTTCTCTTTTACGTTCATTGATCTCTAGTTACACTCCACAAAAGAACTACTGTATGTTACCGCCTAATTGCATGCTTGAATTTTCGTGATTTTTGTCTCGCCGGCCAGTGTATTTTAAAGCTAACGCAACGCGTGATTTAAAGATTTTTTTTAAGTATTTTTTTGTGTTACGCTCTAATAAAAATGATGACATAAAGAGGTTTTTCTTCATAAGTGTACGTACACGCTAATACATTAATACACACTTACATTTTCTTTGTGTTAAGATGACTTTTTTTATTTCCTATGCTATAGGTCAGTGAATAAGCATATTACTTGATGGTAAGAAATAACCGAAGCCTATAGACACCATAGACGTTACAGGTGCGGCGTTGTCCTGTGGCCAGGATGTTAGGGCTATTGTGCAAATCGATCAGCTACCCTTCCCTCCGGGCTGGAACATGACAGAGTCATTATGGCGGCAGGAATAGGGAAGACGGTGGTTAACTGCTACACAGCGCTCTACCACCAGCGAAAATCTCAGTATCTACAGTATTAACTTACCATATCGCTCAAGCATTATTCAAAGGTACTGTCAAGAGTCTCCTAAATACGTACATGTCTGTTTGAAGTGTAATTAACGTGGAGATAGTTAGGCAGCTCTGCAATAATAGTGAAACTTGGCGCTCAAAACTCTTCTCAAGCGAATAAACATACGCCTCTTGGTTAGACACATCCATGGCCTAATAAACCATAGATTCAATCATTGCGTCGCTGTTCTTTGTATAATATCGGTAACAGATGCTGTCATTATGGTGGCAGGAATAGGTAAGACGGTGACCACCTGAACAAGTTCCCGCAGTGCTTTGTACCATCAATGGTTTTTTTGGAGTTAAACTATTTAACCTATGTTCAAATTACACGAGTTAGCACACAGTTAGACATATGGTTTATTATATATATACATAAGGGACCTGGATTAACACTCAAGTCGTTTTATTAATAGGCTTACATCAAAGTTCAATCCGGGATTACAGTCTACACTTTGATACTAACTATACTAACAACTTAACTCTTACTTTAGTCTATGTTGGTTAGTAAGATGTAAGAGGTTTTAAGATATAATGGTTCAGCTTGGCAACGCACATCATTTATACATTAAAAACCCAACAGTTTAAAGTTTTTAAATTTAAATCACGTATTACACATTGTGTATATTTATACGGAAACCCAGATTATATTTTAAACAAAGTTTTATTTCAATTAGGTCTAAAATAATCAATCGCTGTTGAAATAAAAATGAAATGAAATGTAATGAAAATTGTTTTTTTGTGGAATGTGTGTTAAAAAGTTGTTACAAAGATATTTAAGAATACAACATATTCTACCACATTGTGGTGTGCAAATATTTATTGAAATTTAAAGAAGTTACATATTGATATTAAAATGTACATTTGAATTGCAGCACTTATTTATATTTTTAATAAACATTTTGTTTATTTATAAACATAAGTTTAGTAATTTATTATAAATAAATTTAAAGGTAGATTAATTTTAAGTCCTATCTACCGTACTACCGTGGGTAGTAGGTACGCACTACGTCAACCACTGCGTAGTATTTTTTTATAAAATAACACGAGATTACTTATTGTGCTATTAATGACAATAGCCAAAGAAAGCCAAAGAACTTTATTTAAAAAGTCATTACCTATTTTATTGTATTTTTGTAACTTTGACAAATTTCAATTAAAACATGAAAAAATATTTTTTTGGATATTTTTTATAATCGAGCTAAGTTTTTAAATCGTTAATTATTATTCTAGAAAGATTATTGAACAACTTTGGTGGTGATTCATCTATACACAAACTAAATTTATTTTAAATGTATACTATCTTTTTCGAATAAAACACTAACAAAAGAGATGGGACATTTTGTACATGTTACATTAGTCCAGACAAATCAAATTATGTCGTTTTTAATCATCGTTTTCTGAGGAATACATTACACGTCTGTAGAAATGTCGAGTGCAGACTCAAATGTTTTGTCCTTTTCTTATCATTTCATTGAAAGAAGATAGCGATAACTTAACACTAGTTTAATGAGTTCGCAATAAAATTATCACCATTATATAATATTCTTAGAATAAAAAAAAAGTTACAAGTTTAAATTTATTTAAAGTAGGTAATCTCTAATATAATGGCTTTAATTTGCTGACATTTAAAAAACAACGTTAACATTTGTACCAGGCACGATTATCCCGGACGGCTTTGCTTACTCAGGGCTATTTGTGATAGCTCTTCATCCAATTTCTCAGAAGACGGCGTACAAGGCGATTTAGTCCATTTCATCCTTACGTAAGTAGCTACTTTAGATTCTATCTGCAACATACTGTGATAGTTTTAGCTTCTGGACCTAAATAAACTGTAGCGACTTGTAACATTTTCATCTTAACTTCAATATATTTTATTTTCTGGACCCAAACAAACTGTGAACTGACTTACGACACTACTAACAATATAATACACACATACACAATACATATCTTCACGCCAAGTCCCTTACGTGAAACGCAGAGAGAGTATCGAGTGCCAAATTTGCCTGACTGCATTCATTACCTTTTTTATACAAATATAGTGGCTTTGAAGACTCTTGACATCACCTTGAATAACACCCGAACGATTTGATCACAAAATGTCAACCTTGATCAGCCCGGGCACCTACATCCATCCATATTCGCATTGTATATCTACTTTGTCAATCTTTCATTTGTCAGACTTTCCATATCGGACCAGTTGATCACCCTTTTTTCACTTTAACACCAATACTTTCTTTCGATCCCACTCTTTCTCGGATCTCACTGGTTGACGAGTACTGGAGTAGCGAGCATTACACGACAGATCTTCCGTAGCGCTCTCATTTTGACCACACATTTTGTCCTACCCTCATGCTTTTTCTGACGTACCTAAAACCTATTGTTATTATAAATGCGAAAGTTTACTTTTCTGCTTAATGCTGGAGCAGTTTTTATGAAATTTGATATGCATATACTCGTAGCTATAGACCCGGGTTTAAATACAGACTACTAGACTACTTTGTTTGAGGAAACCATTTCTCAAAAGACCATAATGGGATGAAAACTTTAACTATTCTTAGCTGACGAAGTGGTCGAAAAACAGCTAAACGAAATATCAAGCGAGGGTGAACTTATGTGTGTTTAATATATTTGTGACAACAAGCGTATTCACTAACCTCACTAAGTTAGTGAATACGCTAGTTGACGTTGAACATTTTCGAGGCTCAGGTTTAAATCCCGACAAAGGCAAGTATTTGTATGATCAACATATTTGGCTGTATTTTTGAGTGATCACGAAACTGATTAAGTAATCTATTTTAATATTTAAGTAGCACCAATGTCGCAATATGTCCTTGTATTTTGTGGTTACATCGAGGCGAATAACTTGTCCAGAGATGTTTGATACTCATTATTTAGGTAGGCCTGCCTGCCTACCCCGTAAGGGACTTGGCGTAAAGATATTGCGTGTGTATTATTTAAGTAAATTCAGAAAACAAGACAGTCAGAATTTCTAGTATCACCTCTATGAGTTAGTGGCGGTGACAGCGATAAAGTTTTGGATTCGATTCCCGGGTCACCTCATCAAATCTCAGAAAAAAATCAAAGTGTGTTTTTTCAATTTTTTTTAAGAAATTATGTTGCCTAGGATAACACAGGATAAATGCTCTGATTGGCGATAAATTTATCACATTGTTGCACTAAGTGGTACCTTTAGCTAATCGTAAGTGGTCTAATTTCACCTCTACTATATAAAAATATCTTGTGTTTAAAACTTTAAATCGCGTTATTAATCTAATTAAAAGTTGCAGTAAACTAACACATACAAACACTGCCGGATTAAATATAAAACCCACAAGTAGCCATTGTCTCTTATTCGTTCTTAAAAAAATGTTTGATAGTTTACTTAATAACCAACACCCAAACATTTGCGTAGAAACAGCACAGTTCAATTACATGAAACACTCAAGGTTTAAATTGTCAAACATTATCCATAATGTAAGACGTTATTAGACCCGAAACATCCCTATGATTCCTGTTTCAATTAAAATAATGATTGTGTATGGAAGTTAATTTGATTAGACGAATTATAGAAATTGTAGATTCGTAGCTGTGAGTGAATTCGTAGTAACTGCTACGAAGCTTTATATTATTATGCTATAAGGAAAGCTACGCGCTGATAATTCATTTGATTAGAGTTTAGACAAATTATTATTTAAGAATCGTAGCTGTTAGTGAATTCGTAATAACTGCTACGAATTCTGTATGCTACGATGAAAGCTAAGCACTGATTAATTATTAGCAACCATATAAATCTAACTTCTAATCCATGGTTAAACCTTGGTGTTAAACTATTTTGGGAAAATAACCCGAAAGTGTTTAATAAGAAATAAGCGTCGCTTTTTCACACCCTAAAGATGTTGTTTTAACAATGAGACTGAAATTTTAAGCCTATGTAAAATGATATTAATAAATAAATAATTTAGGTTCGGGGATATGGGCGTGAAGATACTTTAGACAAGTTACACAAATCACATGCCTATGCAGTATTCATGTTAGTCTATGACCAACAATGTAGAGTTCCAAAGTAATGGAAATACCAAATTAGATAGCAGGATAAATTTCATAAATATCCAGACCCAGAAATGCAGACTCGTCGGGAATCGAACCCAAGCCTCGCAGTTGGTTGCCCTCGACAAACGAGGCGGTCAAATTTCAATTGAATACTTCTCCCTTGAATTTTATATTTTTGTAGCTATAACACACATCGACATTGTAGATAAAGAAACTGAAAGTTTTAAAGTAGGTACATGGAAAGATGTGGTATCTTATTTATTTTTTAAAAACAAAAATGTAAATAATTGTCTTATTCTATATAAGCTCGCCCATTGTACTGTATTATCTTTATGTTCATGTTTGTGATAACGTTTTGTGTAGAATATAGATATTAAAATTAATAAATAAATAAATTCTTAAAAGTTGTAGGAAAAACATTGCGATTAATTTTTCTTATCTTTTGTATTGTTTTATATGAACAGGCCTTCGACTTCGAGATCTGAAGAAGAATTGGACGATTGCTATTATGAAGCAGAATTTTGGGGGTTAGAACAAAACTGCTATCGATACATTTCAAGCTGTCCCAACAGTCCAATGGATCTATTTTCTGTATTTATTAATAAATGAAATTTATTGTAATGTCTAATTGTAAATGATTTTTATTGTAATGTCTTTATTTGTTAACGACTTGAAATTTTATGAGGTAGTTTTTTTTAATTTAGTTGTATGTTTTTTAGATGTTTGTATCGCGATTACTCGGTAAATAACAAACCGATTTTAATATTTTTTTTAGATATTTAGGCCATGATTCCAATCCGATTCGTTCATCAATGAATATGTCTTCAAATTATCTTCACGCCTATATCCCCGAAGAGGTAGGCAGAGGCAGGCAGAGGAGGCAGGGGTACAACCAGGGCGCCCACGACTAGCCGAAGATACTAAGTCCCACAATGTGATAGGTGGCAAGCCTATCGCCAACCGGACACATATTTTTTAATAGAAAATTGGAAAACCCCAATTTTTCTTTTTGTTGTCCGACCCGGGATTCGAACCCGGAACCTCATTCAGTCAGGTCCAACAACTAAACCGCTAGACCACAGAGGCGATCCTATTTTTTCGATTCGATCCTATCTTTCGAAATAAAGAATTATTACATCGCGACGCAGTACACTAATGAAATAGCTGGAGTCGGTTTTTGTAGCTTTACTGCGCCTTATTATCTACCACTTTCAATTGAACTTACATCAGGGTCACTGGTAAAAGGAAGGTGGTACTACTACTACTAGGTGGTACAATTTCGCAGCACCCGGATTGGTACCACCGCCTTACCTATTCCTGCCGCCATATCATGACGTGTTCTGGTTTGGAGGGTAAGGTAGCCGGTAAACTTACTTTTTAATTTAAGAATTAATTAATACGGAAGCCGTGGCAGCATCTTCTAAAGGTCGTAGCCGGCCCCAGAAAGGGGCAAATTAACTTAAAAAAAAATACAAGCGTCAAACGACGTCAGTAAATATTTCTTATGGGCTTAAAGCTACATTACTATTGTATGTAACACTACTTACAACGACCCGAGGTTATTTGCAAATGTTGCTGACTCACTCTAATTTACAGACCTTTATTTCCTCTTTTTTTGAGTTTGTTAATTGACGTCACAATAATCTTAGAAAGAGAGTTCAGTACATTAGAGTGAGTAAGCAGTATTTGGATATTACATCAGGACTTTGTTAAGAATGTAACCTCCAGTAGTATTTATAATATAGGTGTATCGCTATCATTTGCCATCTTGACCAAGTGTTTTTTTATGATATTGGAAGGCAATCAAGCAGGCTGATTTTATTATGCCATTACCATAATCAATTTCTGTCTATATCATATCAGGAGTATCCCGTATACATAATTAAAAATGTTAATGATACGCGACGATTTAAATTTAATACATTTTGTGTATGTCATTGGAAGGCAAACAAGCAGGTAAAGTTCCTGATGGTAAGAAATTCACGCCGCCTAGAGACACCAAAGGTGGTAATGATGCGTTGCCATTCTGAGGCCGAGATAATAAGAAGTAAGTTTACCGGCTACCTTAACCTCCGAACCGGAACACGTTAACAGCAAGCACAAGCGTTATGGCGGTGGGAATAGATGATGCAAAGCACCAACACTGAAAAGTGTAAGACTTAAAAGCAAATCTACTGACTAACTCTGCTCTCCCGTCTAGAAGAAAACTGTATCATTTTAGCGGACGGAATAGGGAAGATAGATTCCTTCCTTATGACTTTCTTCCAATAAAAATGAATCTCTATCATCACATCACGTTTAACGGATGGACCAATAATTTAGCTTATTATTTTTTTGTCGTTCTTGATACTGGCAGGAGAAGATTCATGTAAAAAATGACTATGAAATGATGTCGCCTCAGGTAGTTGTTAATTCATGTAATATATGCAAAACAATCACACAGATCTAATTTGTTTTAGAGATTGATGAATGAAAAATACAATTGCGCGGAATACGTCAATACAATCAGATATTCAAACAAAATATTGCTATCGCCAGCACCAGCCAGCGGGGTTGACATGTGGTAAACATTTACATACACCGAAATTACTTCCATTCGTTAGGTTTGGGATTGATATCGATACATTTAGAGTTAGAAATGTTTTTTCCGCACTTTTAGATATATATTTTCACAAGCTTTTGTTTAACTTAACACATTCGTTTGTTAGTTTGTTAGTTCAACCGATTCACTGAAGTATTTTCACGCCCATATTCCCGAAGTGGTAGGCAGAGGCATAACCAGGGCACCCACGACTAGCCGAAGATACTAAGTCCCATAATGCTATCACATTATGGCAAGCCTATGGCCAACCGAAACATATCCGATCACAGCCAACGTTATTTATTTTTTATTCGAAAATAGAAAATACATATTTTCTATTTTTTTTACCCGGATCGAACTCCGGACATCAAGAAGTCAAGTTCGATGCCAGACAGATAGAGCATAGAGGCGACAAAGGCTGAATGAATAGAACTCCAGCGAAATTGAGAAAAATACGGGGATATGGGCGTTAAAATACTTCTTTTTTTCTATTCATTCAGACTTAAAGGCCACCTCGAAGTTATGCTCATTCAAATGATTTTTTTTTAATCTTCAGAAGTGACGAAGGAATTTTTACCCACAGTAAAAATAGGAGACGAAAATACATACTCTTACATTTTTTAAATTCGGTGATAAACTAACTAAAAACATTACATTAAAATTACATACTCCACAAAGAATCCTCGGCAATTAAATGTACCGAGTTTCTCATTTTACGACTGTTTCCTTTGATAAGATTTAGTAAATGTATTTTTCCCCGCCTATCAGACAGCGGCAGTAAAAATGATTAGTGTTTTTATTGCGGAATATGAATAGATGCGTATCTAAATGTTACGTAAAATTTATCACATTCATGAATTTTATTAGGGAACTTAGTCTTTACAAATGTAAATTTATAGATGTTATAGCAAGTAACAAAGTATGTTCACGCCCGTATTCCCGAAGAGGTGGGTAGAGATACAACTGTGGACAACCATGGTTAGCTGAAGATACTTAGGTCTCACAATGATAGGTGGTAAGCCTAACGCCGACACGGCATTATTCAGTTCCGGGGTACGTTGGTATTGTTAGAAAATTTAAATAGTTATGTTACGTAGTATATATAGTACTACTATTTATTTCATTCATTTATTATTTATTTTATTTATTTATTTATCAACTCTTAAACCAAATTACATTTCAATAAAATTGTCTGTAAACTTTTATAGTTTGTCTAGACATTTTGTTCTCGCATCTATCTAGTCTATCTCGACTATGAACCCTCAATACTAACTGATTTTAAATATACTAAACATTACAAAATATATGCATTTAAATAAAGCCAGTTCATTACTAGTAAGTAGGGTATAATGGGTATACATGACAGTCTTACTATCTATAATTAAAATGAGAAGCATGCGCGCGTCAAAAACCGGTTTTGTGGTTGGTGTTGGTTAAATTATGCGCTTCAGCTTTACACTTTTTACTCTTTTTACACTTTATAATTTTATTTTTAAATTGGCTGACCTAATCTAAATATAAGCGAAATGATCATTTATGTAATATAAATTCTAGATATTTTAAAAATACGTTCGGTTTTCTGAAGCTTGACGAATATAGCCGAAGCGCATAATTTAAATAGTACTACTAAACTTGGTTGTATATGTAGTAACTACGACTTTAGTTTTTGTCGATGGCACAGCCGAAACTAAAATATGTGAGACAAGTAGATTTCCTAATAGTAAGATAATATTATCTTCTGTGTACAGTATATGACCTCGTTGGTCGAGTAGCTAGCGTACACGCCAAACTACACCGATTAACCGCGAGACTCGGGTTCGATTCACGACGAGGGCAGGCACTTGTGTGAAGAACACTTAGCATTTCCGAGTCTGGGTGTTTATTATATTTATTCTGGTATCTGCGTATTTCTATGTATTAGAATCGTTGACTAACACCCATAACAGATGCATGTAATTTCCTTTTTTTGGGGTTAGATTTAATTTATATAACTTGTCCAGGGATATTTATTTATATATTATATAGCATGGATTTTAATGTTAAGTCACTGTCTGATAGCCGAAATTCAAGTTAATCGGGTAATTTATTCTTCAGCTTACAATGGAGATTCTATGGAGATAGAAATATGTGAGACGATTGCACATGGTGTTGCACGGTACTCTACCTTGTTGAGCTTAAATAGTTAACTGTTTAAATGAAAATAAACACTGTCGAAACTGAGCTAGTTTTTTTATTGTGTGCGATGACGAGTAAGAAACCCGAATTGATCTTGACAGCCATCTTCTATCTCACAAGCAGGTTGTAAGTATCGGTTTATTAGTCACTAACACCGTGACTAGTAATATGTGAAACCAAGTATGCAAAAGAATATGTAAATTCCTAAAAACATCCATCTATTTTCCTTTACATATATATCGGCGCAAAACATTAAACGTTATTTTCATCATTTAAATAAACTGGTAACACTTCCACTTCCATATTTCAACGACGGGTGGGATGGACGTCGTAGGGAGGGCGGCGGCCGGCAGCCGTAAGCTCGCTACTCTGGTACTCGCTAATCAGATGCGTCGCGATATTCGTTGTGAACGGACGTGTTTTGAAATCAGTGCTATTAATTTATTACATTTTATTAAAGTGTTTAAATTCTAAAAATTAGTGCTATAAATGATCAAGTTTCAAATTCAGTGACGTAAAATCAGTGCTAATTTGTTATAGTGACAATGTTTTAAAATCAGAGTCGTGAAATCAGTGCTGATAGTGTTATTCATTAATACAATTTTATCAAAGCGTTTAAATTCTAAGAACTAGCGCTATAGTGACAGTAAATTTAAATTAGTGTTTGAAATCCGTACTAGTATTGTGAATAAAATTATAAAGTTATTTTAACGCAGTTTCAATAAATTATGATTATGGAAAATCAACGTGATTTCAATGGTACAACACACCCTCCTCTTACATATATATAGGTTATAGACACAATAGCTAATAAAAATTGTTACAATGTAATGGCATCTACTTACGAATCAGAACTAAAAGCGAAATGAAGACTTCGCCCTATGTCACAATCATCGTCATGAAAACAAGTTTAAAGGTCTGGACGAACTCGACGCTCACCCCGCCTTTTACCACCAACGAACTTGTGTAAATTATAACATAATAGTAATATATGTATGAAAACTACGATCTTAATAACGAAATAGTTGGGTTAATGATCGTTTTTTTAGTGTGTCTTTGTAACAAACTATATTATATGCTAGTTTTCGCGATTACTCGGCCAGTAAGGAATAGACTGTAATGGTTCTTTTTTTGAAGGGAAATTATTCCGAAATGGTCCCATACAATTTTTATTAATATTGGAACTACGGGTTTTTGAGTTACTTTTTACAATGCATAAACTTTCATGTTATTTTCATGGTAATGAAATTTTGCAGTTTTTTGCAGTTTGCGCCTAAATTATTCGTATTATAATACAAAATCCTGAAGTCAGCCGAACTCCATCGTAAACAAGAGATCTGCAAACATTTTAATTGGTCCCAATAAATTAAGTTGGGTGCAGTCAGCATTCTTTGTTTATCGCAAAATTCGAGCGATGCAGCTGTTGTAAATAACGCTAACGGGCTGCGGAATGGACTATTTTACTATTATCTGTACAGCTAATCATTTTTTCATAGCAAATAAGGAGGTTTAAGTCATTGTGAGAAACACACATCATCTGTACCAAACATCTTTTTAAATAAAAACTGGAATATACAGCATCTTGCACAGGCTTACTACTTTACTGGCGACTCGAATCTTCTAATTAGCATTTAGCAAACGGTAAAACAAATACAGAGTGGTCGTCGGACTTTACTAACTAGTCATGGTTATATATAGTTATACTAGATAGTGGTGAAAATTTTTCGATGTTTGTGTCCCACAAGATCTTTGATTTGGGAATACCAGTTACTTTTAAATGAGTAAAGAATCAGTACATCTGATAATGAAGTCATTGGAGTACCAGCTGGGCTGATTATTGCAGAACTTTACGAACTCATAGATATATAAATTTAAAAAAATGAACTAGGGGTTTGGAAGATACATACATACATAACTTCACGACAAGTCTCTTACAGGGGAAGGCAGAGAATGTTTAGGGAGAGAGAGTAGGTTTGAAAGATATTTTCTAAAAACTGATAACGGCGGCAGTATCAACGGGTCGAGCTCAAAACGACGAACACGTAGATATTTTAATTTTGAAAATCAGATCTTCCGAACTTTCGAAAAATCAAAAATTAGAAATAAAAAAGGTACGTATGTCAAAGGTGAGGGGTATTATTTTACAATCTCTAATCTCCTAAGACGGTATTAAAAAGTAAAATTCTACAACATCTTAACCAGTTGTCACAGAACTGGACGAGTTATTGCAAAACTTCGTCTGAGCATCTAAGATAAAATATGGCAACAACTCGTCCAGTTGTAATTAAACTGTATAAGTTGTTGCCAAACATTACTAATATGCTAATGATATACCAATGATCATCTCCGATGTTCCCTCCTGATAGTTACATCTTCCGAGATCTGATACTTATGGTCTGAAATAAGATAGAAAGGGATAAATACAGAATGTTGTCACTTTCTAACAAATACAATCGACGATAAATCCGGGTCGTGTCATACGAATTACCGTCCGGAAATTAGCATGTCTAACTGTAAGGTCAATGTTTCAGCTAACGGCACACTCGAAGAATTTGTTATGGGTACATTCAGTGACAAAAATGTTAAAGAGTTTATAATTTTTATCGTCGTCTGTTTGTGGAATTCCATTATAAACACATTTTTTGTACTTTTTATGACATAGTTTACTTTACCTATTATTTTATATTTACTTTATTACTTTATTACTTTATTTAGACTTTTATGTATCGGTAAGTAATACCAAAGTACTGAACAACTAATTTTTAAACTAATGAAGCTGGTTGGCTTATGTGTAGTATAAAGAGTATGATGGAAAGATGTAAATGTTATTTTGTGTTTAAGTTTTACTATACAGTAATTTAATACAAATTTTCTATTTAATTAATAGGATAGAACGAGTAGTCTAATTATTTTCTTGTGTTAATTATTGTCAGGAGAAGATTCTTTTGAAGACAAAAACCGGATAAAACCGAGAAAATGTGAAAACAACGGTTTAATCCATACAAAATGTTAGTTGCTGGTAATGTAATGTCAAGCGATATGAAGTTCGTCGGGTCGGCTAGTAAATATATAAAAGCAACGTTACTAATGTTATATTTAAACTCGAATCACGCTGTAGGTTTGGGATAAACACTTAATGTTAATCAAGTATCATTGTTATTTATAATTTTATAAGATAAAATGAATTTTGTCTCGATATCTTAAAGGATTTTTATGAGAGCCAAATAAGTTAAACACTGAGGAAAGTCGCAGTATATAATACTTCATTATTCACAATCACTCAACCATAATTCTTGATTGCCATAAGATGTCCATGGTCCTGTACTGACCGGATAAACAAAACTTATTCTGTCTTATTGCTAAGTTTAGATTAAAGTACTTCAAGATTCAATCTGGTATCATAGTCTTTATTACATGTGAAACAGACTATAATATTAACATAACTTTACATTTACCTTAGTTAATAAGACAGAATATGTTCACCTTTGAACTCCCCGCAAAGAAAAAACTTTCCCAACTCCGCTTGCCTTGTTAACATCTTAGTGTTAATATTTTTGAACACTTCTAAACCGTTCTCAGAAAACTATTCAGTGAGTTTATCTATAGTTTGTGACCAGTCTACACAATATGAGAAAACTTTTTTTATTATTGTAAGTTTATTTTCATACTATTAATTATAAAAATTGACCCCGTTTTTTAAATTCTTTTTGTTTTATTTTTATTGTGGGTTAATTGTAAAATTTCTTGATTCCATTTATTATTATGTTTCATGTCTGTATACTTTTGTTGTTTTCAATAGGTTATTTGATTGATATTTAAAGTATTTTAAAATAACATACCTAGTCCATATACTGCAGTTTAACAAGAAGGATGTGTGTTTTTTCACAAATCAAGTGTAACCTTTTTTCAATTCTTTTAAAGTTGGGCAAATGAATCCATTTTAAAATATTATATTATTAAAAAAATAATCTGACAAATGAATTATCTTTGCAATTGTAAGCAACTTTTGTCATGAAACTTTAACACAACTTTTAATAAAGCTATCGAACGAAATTTCTGTGTAATACAAAATCCTGACGTGTGACGTCACACGTTTGTAGCTGTCGTAGTACGAAGCGTTTTCTGGCGTTAGATTAAATTCAGTAATGTGATTTTGAAGTTGCGATATCTCGAGGAGATTTAAGAAAAAGAGTGATTCTTTTATCGATGTTTCTGTTTATTAAAGGGTGATTCGATTTTCAACAAAAATAAAAAGTAGTCAAATAATTTATTGCTTATTTTCTTTTAAGTTATATTTTATTTAATATGGATGAGGTTTACAAATTACGTCTTTTGCATGAATAGAATATATTACTAAGCCCCGTGTCCCGTGTTGGTCCGGGTTTCTTTGCAGAATAGACCATCTACCTTCCTGCCAGGCAGATTGCAAAAGGCGAGCATAGGATTACCGTCGCCAACACCATGATATCTGACTAGGTGGTGCAATTTGCAGGGGCTCGCGCGGATTGGTACCACCGCCTTAACTATTCCTGCCGCCATAACGTCATTACGTGTTTCGGTTCGGAGGGTAAGGTAGCCGCTAAAATAACTTTTGCTCGAGGCTTTATATCCCGGCCTCAGGTTGGCAACGCACCATTACCACCTTTGGTTTCTTTAGGCGGCGTGAATTTCTTACCATCAGAAAATCCGTCTGCTTGTTTGCCTTCTATTAGCATATAAAAGACTAATATGTGAAATTAAGAGCGCACCGGTAACTAAGCAAAATAAATTTAAACAAATCGTAATTTTATATTAATTGTTTTGTTTACAGTTCACTTATTCTAATATCGTGCGTGAAAAGCCATGACATTGACAAACGAGCACTTATCTTTCCACCAACCAGTTTATATGGAGTAAGATTTTTATTTTATTTTTTTAATTCGTACTAATGTTTTATTTAATACAACTTTTTAACAAATACGAAAGACTCTCTAGATAGACGGATAGACGGATGAAAGCGACACAAATATGTCAAAATATTTCAAGGAATTTATTAAGTCTGTAGAAATGTCGTGTACAAACTAATTTGAGAGTACTAAACGTTTTTTGTCTCTTTCTATTATTATCGTTGGAATAAGATTGCGATAACTTAAATTTGGTTTAGTGGCTGTTCAATAAAATCACTATAAATTTGTTTTTTCAGACCTTCTTGGCCATAGCCGTACCGGTGGACATTCCCGATAGAAATGTGTTCGTATCATACAACTTCGAATCCAACTACAGCGTCCTCACCAACATCACAGAAATTGATGAAGCTATGTTTCCCAATCTTCCGGTATGTATTGTTTTTTAACGAAATCAGATTTTTGATAAAATTGATATATTTCAATTACGGAAAAAATATAAATCAAATTACTATTATATGTATGAAATTATTATTACTATATTAGCTCTAGAAGTAGAATGTAATTAGGTATATACTCAAAAGTGAGAAAGGGTTATTTTAAAACTGAATTATTCATACAAGCTATGTTCCCTAATGATCCGGTGTTAGACTTGACATGAGGTTCCCGATGCGATTACCGGGTTGGACACTAATAGATTGTGTTATTTCTATGAGCCAATGCAACACAAAAATAAAAAAAATAATAACCCCCGACAAAACATGTCCAAAACCTTCTTGATCACTTTACTTTTCAAACAAAAGTATCCGCATCGAAATCGGTATATCTGTTCAAACGTTATGATGCCACAGACAGACAGGCAGCAAACAAACACGTGAAACTTATAAAACCCTTCTTTTTCCGTCGAGGGGTACAAAAACAAAATTGCCCGTCATAGAATAAGAGGCCGTTTGGCGATAGCTTTGCTAACTGTCATATTGTGGGTCTAAATACCTTCGGCTAATCATAGGGACCATGGTTGTACCTTTACTTGCCTTTGGGGATATTGGTAGCAAACCTATCGCCACCAAGGCACTAATCGAATTCTACGCCATTTGCCTTTATGAGACAATTGAAAAAAACTTATGTTTTATTGCCCGACAATCGTACCCTCATAAAATCAAGTCCAACTCTGTACCACTAGACCACAGAAGCGATCAACTAACTAATAATAATGTGTTAGTATGAAAGGTAATCTTATTTCCTACTTTCCAACTTCCAACTTCCTACTTTCCTACTTATTTTATAAATGCGAAAGTTTGTTTGTTTCGTTTGTTTGTTACCCCTTCACGCAAAAATTGCTCAACCAATTTTCATGAAATTTGACAAACACATAGAGGGTACCCTGAATTAACACATATGATAGTTTTTACTGTGAAAAATGTTCCTGTGGGACCAAGCGGCCAACGCTGCTTGCAACAGCTAGTTTATTAAGTTTTTAATTACAATTTCAGATAGTAACATCCCGCCATAGCCGCAGCATCACCAGAGAGTTGGCTTACACTGTCCTAGAAACTAATTTCAAAGAGTAAGATACTTCCTGTGTTTTTCAATTATGATAAAACAATTACGCTCTGAAACTTTTATTAATTTTATTTTATTTGAAACTAGCTTTTCTAGCGAACTTTGTACCGCCCTTTGAGTTTGTATGCGAAAAATTAAAATGTCGTTTTTCCTAGTTTCCTCGCTGTTGTACCTATTATAAACCTTGTTGTGTAAAATGCACCCCATGTCCTTCTCCCGGTTCTAAGAGGTATCTCCATAAATTTTCAGCCTAATTGGTTTAACTATTTCTTTTATATATATAGACGATTCATCTTTCATAATATTTTTTTTGTTTTTATTGTTTTTAAGGTGTATTGTGCTATTCGGGGCGAAGACAAATCCAACAAATCAAAATCCATGAAAATTGGTCGAGTAAATCTCGAGTTATAGGTGTTGTAACAAACCCGACTTTCTTTTATATATATATATATATTGGTGTAGTGGTTTTGCTGTGATTCTGTATCATAATAATAAAAATAAATAAAAGTATCTTCACGCCCATATCCGAAGAGGTAGGCAGAGGCAGAACCAGGACACCCACGACTAGCCGAAGACACTAAGTCCCACAATGTGATAGGTGGCAAGCCTATCGCCAACCGGGCACATATCCAATCCCGAGCAACATTTTTTTTATTAGAAAATTGGAAGAACCAAATTTTCTTTTTGTTGCCCGACCCGGGATTCAAACCCGGCACCTCATGCAGTCAAGTGCAACACCTGAACCGCTAGACCACAGAGGCGAAAAAGTAAAATTATTTAAGCGCATATCGTTTTTATAGTCTAAATGTTGGACTTGACATCGTGATGTCCCGAGTTCGATGAAGTAAACAATTATTTAAGCGCAGTATTACATCTTTTGACTAGCGGTCCGGTTTTTAGACTTGACTTCATGAGGTCCCAGATTCTATCCCCGGATTGGACAATAAAAATAGAATGTGTTTTTTTCAATTTTTAATACAAAAAACGGCACTCAGTATTTTTCCGGTTGGCGATAGATATACCAGCTATCATAGTGTGGGTCTTAGTGTCTTCGGATAGTCGTGGGTGACCTGTTCTCAGACTATCTATTCAAGGATACTGGCGTAAATATATTTTTATGCCTAGTAAAACTGCATAAATTCTCCTTTTTTCCCACGTCGCGACTTGATAATTATTTTTTAGAAAAGTTGATTCAAAATCGGATAGGACGGCTCGTGATCCAAGTTATATTTGCAGCATCTCATAATCATGTCTTCTTTTTTCAGGCATGGCATGAATGGTCGAGAGTGTTTGCTGAGAAGTATCTGCGAGGCTGCAGAGACTCCTCTGTATAATAACGGACTTGTTGGACACATCATGCACATTATATTCACGTAAGTCTAGTTTAGAGTTCACCCCTACTAAAAAAGAGGCCTGTTAAAAGTTTGACGTGTGTGTCTGTATATAGTCACAACACCTAAACGAATGAGTATATTTAGATGATTTCCCCCGTGTTGGTTCGTGTACGTAGAATAGACCAGCTACCAGTCTGCCAATACCGTGGCCTATAGTCATCATAGATGTTCTAAGTGCGTCGCTATCTTGTGGCCAAGTCATTAGGCAAATTGTGTTTTATTGCCCCGAGTTCGTCCGCCAAATAGAATGGACCATCTGCCTCTTGGCCAAGTAGCTCGTAAGAGGCGAGCACAAGTTTAAATATTATTATTACCAAGAAGAACACTTTGGTAATAAAGCGCTGTGGAACAAATTGACTGGGTAGGGATCCACCGCCATACCTTTTCTTGCCACAGTAATGACTCTGTCACGTCCCGGTCTGGGAGGTAGAGCAGCAAATATCTATACTTGCAAAATAGATCTTTACATCGGGAGCTCAGGACAGTGACGCACCTGTAACATTTATAGTGTCTATAATCCAATATTTTTTCTTACCATGAAGAGAAGTGTCCTTGTTCACCTATTACATAAAAAAAATATCGAAATTATTCTTAACTATGTTTTTTCTTTCTTTAAGTATTGGCCTTCACGTTGGTATTTTGCCATTAGTCAAGTAGAATTTGCTTCAAATTTTACATCAATTTTAACAAATTATAATTAGTTATCAGTCTTAACTCATAAGTCGTCAGGTTCTTGGATAAAGCGATGGCCTCAATACCCAAGCTCATATAATGAGGTTTGGCGGCAACTAGGAAATACAAGATACGCTAATTTCTTCCTGATTATTTCATTTCTGCACTTTCACTGAACGAAATTGTACAAAATGCCACCAAAACTGACTAATTTCACTCAACACGAAATTCAATAATTATGAAAAAACTTCGACCATCTTTTCTCTCGAAGGCGCCAAAACCCCCGTAACTATGTTACGGATAGGATTTGTTGTTTATGTCACTTTATGCTTCATTTACAAACGTTATTGAAACGGCAAAGGAATGGAAATTGCTGAGACCTAAGAACTAATATCAAAGAAGGTACTTTCAAAGTAAGTGATCCTAGCCCCCTTCAAAATAACCGATATCAAAACCAGTAGCTAAAAGCATGGCAATGAAGCTAAAAACCATCTCGATCATGTCAGCTGCCAAACAAAATTTACCGAAACCAGTCTATCCGTTCAAAAACTGACACTGACGCAAGGACACAGAAAGGAATAAGATTCAGCTTAGGTATAGTTCAAAATTTCTAATTCATTTAAATATATTGTGACAGAATTGGATGGATTATAGATATGTCAACAATTCGAAAGAATCAGAACACATTGAGGACGAATCTTATCTTGGATGTTATCTAATGTAAAGTTTTCTAAAGACTTTGTGGTGGATTTGACCAACTAAATTTCGGCCGTTCAGAGAATTCGTTACTGACACCTATCAGTTAGTAACTACTAGTGATGGGCACGACATAACACTGAGTTCGTTGCCGTTCCTCCAAAATGAACCACCGCGTTACTTTTTAAGACTATTTTCGTTTTAAATTGGTGGAATCATTTAAAATTTATATTTTACTTATTTAAGTAGAAACCACAAAAGGGTAATATTAATATAACAAAATTGTTTTATTTATTCTTTGTTACAAAGTTACAATATGTATTTCTATGCAATAAAGTACATTGAATTGAATATGCGTACAGAATATCAAAATCCAATTCACTGGAGGAGGTGGTCTCTTCATCATCATCTTCGCCTACATATATTTCAATCCTGATATCTCGGTCAAAATGTTCCACAATCAGATTTTTAGTCTTCTCAACAACCTTTGCCCAGTCATCTCTTGTGACTTTCCCGCAGGCTTCTTTTAATAGGGTCTTCATCTTTTTCGTGCTGAATAGCGGTGAAGTATTGTGGCGGGCGGCGTAACCTTTTATTTGAGCCCAGATTAGCTCAATCGCGTTATATTGGCAATGATACAGTGGAATTCTTAGAACGCGATGACCGTACTCCAGAGCCAGTTCATCGATTTCGTATCGCACATCTGCCGCTTTATTTTCTTTAAATAATTTAATTAGCTCTGCTTTTCGCATCTGCAATTTGCGTCAATGCCTTTTGCTTGTAACCAAGCCACCATTTCTTCTTTTTTATTAGCTTGGGTAGGTGCTTTCTGTATTTGAACCGAGTGATAGGAGGCATTATCTATGAATATTACGGAAGGCTCTGGTAAGCTGGGCAAAAGCACGTTATGGAACCACTCTTTAAATGTAGTGGCATTCATTTCCTCGTGGTAGTCATTTGTGGTTTTTGATTGAAATGCCAGTAGCGCGTAATCCACAAAGCCGTATTTTGCAGAACCTGCGTAGCATATTATCAGACGCACTCCCTAACCCATTGGTACTTTCGACGTCGACGCTTGTTTATCATCCGTCCAAGAACGGGAAACCGTGTGATTGGCGTTTAGCCATGTCTCGTCAATGAACACGACATTATCCCAGTTATCAATTTTTTTGCTTCTCTCAAAAATTTTATCTGTTTTAAAATTATGTCGTATCGTTCCAATAAAATTTTTCTTTTGTCTGTTTTTTTATTCGAAAAATCAATATCTTTTAAGATTTTGGTTAAAGCAGTTTTACCCCCGCTAAACAGTCAAGCTGGACTCTCTCTTGACGATGCCAAAAGCTTCTTTCTGTTGAGATATTCATTTCTGGAATAGTAACCATATATATGATTTCTGATGGCATCGCCGTCAAAGTTAATATCTGTCACGGGTTAAGTTTTACGTTTCTTCTTCGGAGTACGTAAAATATTATCTTCCATGCCAGTAGAGCCGAACTTTTCTTTATTGATATTTGTTATCGTTCTTTTGCTAACTCCAAGCGCCTGAAAGACGCGTTCTTGTACTTGTTCGACAGGTACCAGGGGTCCGCCATTTTGCCGTTCCCGCTCAAAGTAATCTTACAGCTTGATGATTGACTCACGAACTCCACTTTTCAACGTTGGTCCACGTTTAGCACTATTATGCACCAAAATTCACAAAAACACAATCGAAGTCCGATTTAGCGCCGATGTCAGTTTGAAAAGCAGAAACAATCCATTAAACGAAAGCCGGGTACTCAAATAAAAACAGATCGAAAACACTTGAAGAACGTGGTCTATGTGCACGAAACGACAACAGACGACTGTTTTAGCGTTACAAAATGGCGGCCCATAACGCCATTTGGAGTTACCGTTTTTAATCTAAGTATAAAAATGCTAGTAACGCCATTTGGGGTTACAATTTTTAACTTAAATTTAAAAATGCTACTTTCTTTCGCGCGTTCGGTTTGGTCGTAGTTTTATTTTTATTCTTAATAAAAGTTATCTTATAGTCCATCATTTTTAAATTCTTAAAAAGAAAAACAAAACGTATTATTTTATAAAGTATAACTGTATAAGAACAGATTACGATACCATTATTGCCTG
>NJDC01001607.1:220651-258217 GCA_002245475.1 Calephelis virginiensis
TCACCCATACTAAAATAAAATTTTGGAAGAACTTATTTTTGGAATACATTTTTGAAATGAAAACTTCTTTAACGCCGCTAAACGCACACTTTTTTGGAATGGGTACAAACTTTTAAACTCGCGTCAGAACACGTGACCTGGTTCGTAAGACATTGCAGGACGCTTGCACGAATGTTCGTGTTGTCATGTTTGTGTACGATAGCGCAATAAATGAATATTGTATTCTACCACATAAATGATAGTTTTTTCAAACTGATAATTAAAGCAATTCGTGCAAAATTATTCTCTTACCATTCCAAAACATCAAAAATTCACAACATATATTCATATTCAAGTTTTCACTTTTTGGAATTAAATGTACATTTAAATTAATAAAACTTGAATGAAAGAAAAGTTATCAAATTAGTGATTGACCAAATGATTAAAATGTGAAATATAAATTGGCTAAAGATTCCTATGGGAAATGAAACTACTGTGATAAGTTTTTTTGGAAATAAAACTTTGCGAAAAAAGTATTTTCCAAACGGAAAAATATCAGAACCGTAACACGTTTCTGTGTTTCCAGTCTTTGGTTTGTTAATCCTAAATATTTTGACTCTAATCACATCTTATATTTTCTAGATTGTTACTTCAAGACACAGTCGGAGTATAACGAGAGACCTGGCGTATAAGGTTCTGGAAACTAAATTTTCAGCGTAAGTTTATTATTTTTAATATCCCTATTAATGTTAACGAAAAATGTAAATGATTATATATCGTGTTATCATGTCAAAACGACGGTTACATTTTAATATGGCCTTGCTTCGATCGATTCGATGGATTCGATCGATGGTATATTTTAGTGTTAAGAATATACAAAGGCGTCACAAGAGCTTTTAGAACGCTCTAATTCATTTTAATTCAACTTCAATTAATATCATGTTTCAATTTCAATACAGAAATTGTTTGAACTAGAGAGATGGTCATTGGCTATTTTTAATGTGCAGGCGACCCTAAGTGATTTTTGACTTAATAAAGAATAAGTTTCTATGTAACTGGAGTTTCGAGTTTCGTCGAGGTTAGTGCTTAACTATCAAATCAGGACGTGGGTATGAAATTGGAGTCAGTTTATTGGAGTTTTATATGCTTTAATTATGTGCAGATGGATTTGGTGACTATCTCCCCCTGGCGTGTTTGAATTTTTGAAGTTTTGAATTGTTGAAGTGATTTCTTTAACATGAAACGACATAACGATTTTATGGAGATCCGACTAATACTTATGTAGTATCTTAACACCCATATCGCCGAAGAAGTAGTCATAGGCACAACCAGGTAATATGCTTGTGTTAAGCAAGTAATATGCTTGTGTTATAGGTGCTAGGTCAACTATACTAATTACAAAGAATTTAAATAGCTACCAGTTTTCAGCTAAATATTCATAAGTAAACTTACTTATGAAAATGTAACTAGACCTTTTATAAAAAGAAGTGTGTTCATGCCCATATCCCCGACGAGTCAGAGACATAACCACGCCACCCACGACTATCCGAAGACACTAGGTCCCGCAATGTAATAGATGGCAAGCCCATCGGCAACCGGGCAATGTTATTTTTATTAGAAAATTTAAAATACACATTTTCTAGTTTTTGTTATTACCCGAACTGGGGATCGAACCCGGGACCTTAAAAAGTCAAGTCCGACGCCGAACCGCTAGACCAGAGATGTGATTACCTATATACCTAATATCTATGTAGTGTGTATGTAAATTTAAAATAATAATAATAATATATTGTACACAAAACGTTATCACAAACATGAACATAAAGATAATACAGTATTTATGAAGGTATACATTATTAAATATAGCTCAAAAATCAGATGCAGAATTTTGACATGTACCTAGGATAATCTTATGAACATCTCGTCCAAAAATACAATTATCAAATCCAAGTGAATAGTAAAATAGAATTTGGTTTTTGAAGTTTTAATGCGAATAAAAAAATACAGTGGGTCTTGGGAGGCAAAGTCACATTCTTTAACGGAAAAAGTGTGAGTAGTTGCCTTATTTAAAGTCGGCCGTTTGCACACTCCTAGGTTAAATGGGAAGGATTAAAATGTCAAAAATAAGGTAATTTATTCCTATGTTAGAATCTAAAGGGCCACTTGCATTAGGTACCTGTGTTAAATTTGACAATGACGTAAACTGGTGAATATAAAGCTATTTAGCTCTAATTAAAAACTAAAAAACTAACTCAGGATTAAATATTTAACCCAAAAACGTGCAAGCGGTCCTATATCAATTTTAGTTCAGATTTTAAGTCTAAGCGCGCAGACGGCGTTAGCCTAACCTATATCCGCGTATACGTTCGCGAATAGCAGTTAAGTTCCCCCTTTAGTAATAGGAATAAGAAGTAATCTATAGTTAAGAGGCTAAAAAGTGATATATCTGTGTGTGTCTTTAGCCTCTTAACAATTTCCAGATCCAAAAATATAGAATAACATAGTTCCCGTGTAATGTGAAAGGACAAACAAATACACAAATAGATTTGCATTTGCAATATTAATATTAATAGTTAATAGTATAACGTTGGCATAAAAATTAAAAAATATATGCTCAGTTAGTTCACACATGTGGAAATTTGTCAAAGGAAAAATTGGCAGAATAGATATACCTATATATCGCCTCTATGGTCTTAACGGTCCAGGTGTTGCACTTGACTTCAAGAGGTCCCAGGTTCGCTTCCCGGGTCGGGCAAGAAAAAGAAAATGTGGTTTTTCCTATTTTCTAAAATAAAATGTTGCTCGGGATTGGATTGCTTGCCTTCTATCACATTGTGGAACTTAGTGTCTTCGGCTAGTCCTGGGTGCCCTGGTTGTGCCTCTGGCTGCCTCTTCGCGGATATGAGCGTGATACTTACTTAATGGATATAAGTACAATATGAACGTGGAGAGATATAGGTACTCGGGAAGACCTAGGTTGACATTCAAATTCAAATCCCTTGGGCTGTTATCTGAGGGTGATATCAAGAGTATACACACATTTAATTTAACATCAAATCCCATGCGGTGTCAGCTTAGAACTGCCAATCGAGACGATTCCTTTAAACTCACCCGGGTTAATCCGAATTAATTTCTATTTTCATATAAATACGCTGGTTTTGAAGACTCTTGTCACCACTCTCGTATAAAATCTGAGCAATTTGATCTTGGAATGTCAACTTAGATTTCCCCCGGGTACCTCCAACTATCCACAATCGTATTGTCTATCTTTCCACCTGACTATACAATAGAGCCTTTACCATGAGTTGGTATCGATTACGTATCGAAATCTGTGACAATCTTGGTCTAAAACTGTGTTTATTTTAGTTGCCAATAGAGGCTCTGTTCAAAGTGTTCAAATTCAAATAATTTACAGAACAATTTGACAAGCCGTAAACTTATGGTAAGGGCTCTGGGTCCTTAGCATGAGTGTACGGCGCATCTCAGCTCAACTTTGAACAGCGCCTCTATTAGTAACTAAGATAAACATATTATTTTGAGTTTATATTTTTAATCTACACCAACTCATGGTAAAGGCTCTGGACTAAACTACTACATATCATCTTTCCACCACTACACTGTTCACCATAGTCTGAAGTTTCCCAAGCACCACATCGAAACTTGGATCTACATTGACCTTAACTTCTGGTTCGTGTATTTGGTATTACTAAGCTATAGAGCTAATTAGCAGGGTCGGCTTTCCCCGAGAGTTATGGCACCAGATCATTCAAGAGGCGTGTAAATTTTTAAGAGCAACGCGTGCTAAGTCTCCATTCTTTACAGATATCTATGAGCACTGATAGCTGCTTACCGTCAGGTGGCCCATTTGCCCGCTTGCCATCTCATCATACCAAAAAAATTTACCTATGTTACAGATACGGCATGAACGGTAAAGAGTGTATGTTGCGGAACATCTGTGAAGCTGCTGAAACACCTCTCTATAACAGTGGACTTCTTGGTCACCTAGTACACTTAATATTTACGTAAGTCAAAAATCGCTTCCAATCAATTAAGCACCTTGTTGGTCGAGAGGATAGCGTATAAGCCTAACTTCACCGATCAACCGCGAGACTCGGGTTAGATTTCTGACGGGAGCACACATTTGTGTGATGAACATTGAGATGTCTGCGTTTCCGGATCTGAATATTTGTTAAATTTATTCTGGTATATTTTTTTATGTTTAGAATCGTTGACTGACCATACAATTTATAATATGCTTACTTTTGGGTTAGATTCAATTTGTGTAACTTGTCCAGGGATATTTATTATCTATTAAGTATATCCTATGACAAAAAAATCTCATCGCCCATAGAAATTAAAAGTAGTCATCTTGTGTGGTCAATTGTAGCTGGGATGTAAAAACATTTCATTACGAAAATTCAGTGGCCACACTACTTTCTAAACATAAGAAATAGAAGAATATGACAATAAAACCCAATCAAAACTTCACTCTATTTCCATAGCAATCCTGTCAAAATTTATTCGATCGTTTTGAAGATATTTTAAGCAGCCTTACTGACAAAAACTTCATTTTTTATAATTATTATAATATTTTTTGACATTACAAACATATTATAAATTTGTCTATGTGCAATGTGTATGGCTAAACTAATTCAAGTATTTAATTTCTAGTCCATCATCGTCACAAGATGAAGATTTGGATGACGTATATTACGAAGCTGAGATGGCCGGCCTCCGGGGAGACTGCCACCGATATCTTGATCCCTGCCCTTTCAGTCTCTTTGACGTCATCACCCGCCTCGTCGAAATTAAACATTAAAACCTAATTTGGCTTTTTATTCTGTAAAACATACAATATATACTGAAATTGCATTATGAAACGTTGAAAACATTACACATGTAAAAATTTATTACAAAAGTCAAAAAAATATGTACAAAGAACATAACGAGCCCAGTAATAAAACAAAATTTCAAAAATAGTGCTAACTGAAAGTCTTGATATTAGGGTTGAAAATTGCAAGTAAAATACATGTATCACTGCAATGTATAAAACAAACTCGCTTCCTCTGTCCCTAAGTCCCTTTGTTTACTTAAGTCTTTAAAACTACGCAACGGATTTTGATGCGGTTTTTATATAGATAAAGTGAATGAAGAGGGGTTTTGTATGTATACCCGTGTGAAGCAGGGGCGGGCCTCAATGAATTCTAACGATGTATCTTTTACAAGTTTCCTTTTTTGACATATATTTTACATTGTATTTTTCGCGGTTTTCTTGGTATCTACTAATACTCGTAATAATGAAATATCTTTCAGCATCCTCCTCTACTTTATTTATTTTTAGAACTGTTCATTTATTTATACATTTCCACGAGTTTATTTTTTTCCTTTAACGTAATATTTGAAAACTACATTGATTATCGTATTATTCGTGTAAATTTGTAAATTTAACAAAAACGTGTAAATTTACAAATAGCCCTAAATTTGTATTATTCCAAAGTTACATGTATTTTACAGGAAAGATTCAAGGACGAAAAAAAAGAGTGGTTTTCGTCATTTTCATCCCTAATTAATATAGTTTTAACAGAATCCCGGGTTCGATCCCAGGGTCAAAAAAATAATGAAATGTGTATTTTAAATTTTCTAATACAAATAACGTTGTCCGGGATCGGATATGTGTCCGGTTGGCGATAGGCTTGCCACCTTGCCACTATGTGTTAACATACAAGGACTTAGTGTCTTCGGCTAGTCCTGACTGCCCTGATTGTGCCTCTGCCAACCTCTGCGGTGATAGGGGCGTGAAAACATTTTCTTTATTTCTTTACGATTAAATGTTTAAATAAAACACCTTTTAATGTATAATCTATTTAATAATATTTTGTTGTAATAAAATCTTATGGAAGAGTTCACAGCCATCACTAAATATAATTACTCGTTTAAAATGCACACACCACTTTTACAACAGCTTAATATTATTAACAAATGCTTAATTATTATTGCTAATTCTAGATAATACTGTTTTTATGGGCGCAGTGCACATTGAGCCAATATGTATACCCGACTAGTACACATAGGCCTAGCCTTTTTGCCACAATGATTGTAGTCGCCGCTGTCATGTTCCTATTCGGAGCGAAGGCTAGTGGGTTAAATAACACAAGAGAGCTTTCTAGCCTTACATTGGTAGCTTCTTGAACTTCTTGATTCCTCAGGATACCAGTACCAGTTGATAAAAATTCTACATGATATCGTCAACATTTGATTTTTTTTCCATGAAAATTGTTTTTACTGTTTACCTATAGCTGCGTTATTTTAATTGAATTATGTTTAAAGATTTAGCGTCACAAGAAAAATAAACACTTGTTGAACATATGATTTACTAAACACTGTCTTAAAGTGGATTCTCAACCAATAACATACTGACACGTCATTCACGTGTAGCATGTTATTAGTTGAGAATCTACTTTAAGACAGTGTTAAATTAAACAGGCATCTAACTTTTTTGTGGTAAGTCGGTCATAGTTTTAATAGAAAACGTTTATTTAAGGAATGAATGAACTATTTATTGTGCACTTTTAACTAACTATGACTATGTTTTGGTATAGTGAATCACAACTAACATAAATTAATTCACTTACTATTATCCCTGATATTCTTACTTGGAAGATTAGTTTAAAATGTTGTCGTGCAAAAAAATAATAACATTTACCAAAAACCTTCCAATACCAATAATAAACAATGTGTTGTATAGTTGAACTCTACAAAATGCACTTACAACACGAAGTGGCTTAAACCCACATAAAAAGCAGGAAGAACTTTTTGTATTTGCAATCAAACAATTCAAATTTTTAATTAATTCTTCAGCAAAAAATAGACTTTAATTTATTATATCTCCCAATTCACAATACCCCTTAAAGAAGAGAAAACGATGTATTTCCCTTTCAGCATATTGCACCTACGAAAGAATGAGATTTGGCATGTTTAGAATTTTATATTAAAAACAATTAAGTTGATAAAGAAACATTTTACACACTATTGTTTGAAACATACACACTAATATTTATTGCAGTCAAACTGAGAAGAGATTATTATAATTTTTTCATAGTCTAAACTTTGACTTTTACCAGAGTTATGAAAAGATGCTTCTATGTTTTTACATTGACTGGTTTAACAAAGATTTATGTAGGCATTCCAATAACATCTACATCTTTTGGATAGAAGAAGTTGTTCTTGCGCATTGGTATAGAAGACAGCTGCTGGTCGACGGGTACCCTCGTGTCGTAGAGTGAAGGCGATTGGAAGATGATCCCGAAGGTACCAACAAAGCAGGCAATTGTGAATAGCCATAAGAAGAAACGATCGAGCACCATAGACATGAATTTCCAGTCTTCTACAACCTGTTGACAAATGAAAACATTATTGTATATGCTAGATAAATGCAATGTTTTTGTAGTCTAGAAGGACAAACAAGAATAAGCAGAACTGCTTTCCTACCAGGCAGCTTGTAAGAGGCAAGGACAGGCTTACCGTCACTAGGACCGAGATGTCTGACAAGGTTGTCAAGTTTTGCACAGACTTGCCAGAATTAGTACCACCAACTTACCTATACCTGCCGCCATAACGTCAGTGCTTGCAGATATCGTGTTCCAGTTGGGATAATAAGATGGCTCGTAAACCTACTTTCGCTTGAGGCCTAATACCCGGACCTCAGGTTGGTAACGCACCGTTACCACCTTTCATGTTAAAGACGTGGCGTGAATTTCTTACCATTTCTTCCAATATCACAAAAAAATAATTTGTTGATCACGTTTATATTGCGTAACATGTTCGAATTCGAATCGAATCTACTTACAATAAAATAGAATACAACTATCACCATTTCAAACATAAGTAAATGGCATTATTATGGTTAACATGAAATTGCAAAAATATTTGTAACTCTCGAAAAGGACGACAAAGACCTAGACCAACGCGGGGAAGAAACTACAAAAGTAATAAATCTCTAATATTATGTAAGCCAGTTTTTAATCTCGACAAACTGTAAATACTAAAATCATAGCAGATTTTTTAAATTTATCTTAAAAGAAGACTGAATTGAATTAAATTTTCATCTTTGACATTATTTAATACAAAATAAAAGCGATACAATGTTGATTCTTTTGCAAAAACAATTTGAAAGTTTTGTAAGGCCTTCAATTTCATTATAGAGATAGTATAGCATCGAAATCAACGTGAAACAGGTTTTTTAATCCTTTGCACGCGGATCCGCGCAATACAATTATACTGCAGCGTTAAAGTCGCGGCATACCAGAGGTTAAAAGACATAAAAGCACCGCTGTTATAAGCTGCGATGTTTTTTTAAAGTTTATCATATTTTAATTAAATTTTCTTATTACATTTTGCATAACATCAAATATATAAGTAATTAGTGATCCCTAAAAAAAAAATACACAAATTAATCTAAACCCGAAATAAGCAAATTATATGCTTGAATTAACACCATTAAACAAAGATTCTAATCTCTAAGCATAGAAATACTTAAATAGATACAAGTATAAAACACCCAGACCCGAAAATACAGAAAACTCCAGCGGAAATCAAACCTAAGCCTCGTAGATGTCCGGTGTAGTTAGGCAAGTACACTAATCCCTCAGCCCATGAGGCGGTCATAATTTATGCGTAAACGTAAATATTTTTATAGATAAAGTGTCAAAGAAAATTTGATTTAGTATTCCTATAAATAACTATAGTCTAAAATCTACTTACTAGATATTCACATTGTTTTTACTAACTTTACTGCCAAAAAAATAGCATGTTCTAAATTACATGTTTGAGTCTTTTCTCGATTCCCTGCGAATACATAATCAAATCCAGACATAGTCGTAATGTAACCACTTCGGAAATACGCTTTTAGAATTAATAAAAAAAATAAAAGCAAGTCCATAAATGACAGAGAAATTGGTTAAGATGCTTCAATGAATAAGGACTCGAGCATATAACCTCGTTCTATTTTCCAAAACGGTTAAAAATTGAATTTTACTTTTTATTTTATTTAAAGTAGTATTTTCCGCTAACTTAGGATTTTATCAGAACATACTCGTAGTCTACGATTTTGTCCCTTGAAGGCTACAACGTTGTTTTTACACCCGGGTCACTTAATGTTTTGGCGATACCTCTTTGATGCGCGAACTTATAACGTCGTGGCTCAGTGTAGTCTTCTAATACGACCATAGCTCCCAAACGCGCCTTGAAAGCTGTGGTGCCCATATGCAGGTTACGAGATACATGACCTGACCGGTGTTTTACAGGTGCTAGAAGCTGATTTTATACAATAAGATCTAAGTTTTTTGCATTTGTTGCAACATTTAAGGGCAGAATTAAAATTTAAAATAATATTGAAACTAATTACACTTTTTTACACACAAACAAATTCCTTTTTACTAATATTAAAAACCCGGGTGTTTTTACATCCGTTGTAGTCATAATAGTACCATGATTCATTGTAGCCCTTAAGGGTTAATTTACGCCATATAAAACTGGAAGCAATGTCCACAGGAGGTAAGCACATCTATGTCAATGAGATATCTGTATACATATGTGTACTTGAGGGGTAAATACAAAAAGAAATAACAACCAAACTTTGTGCAAAAACCACTTCCCTTGCCATGTGGGCACGAAATATCAAGTGTCAAGTATCAATATTATTATAAATCTGTCCAACTTCTTCAACTTTTATTACTCGATATAATCTAACGGAAAAAATAGTATCAAGTATCAATATTATTATAAATCTGTCCAACTTCTTCAACTTTTATTACTCGATATAATCTAACGGAAAAAATAGTATCATAAGTTTAACGAGTGTGTGTGTGTGTTTATGCCTAATTATGATAACATAAACGAACGAACCTATTTCGATGCGGATTTTTGTTTGAAGGCTGACGCGATCGAGATGGTTCGTAGCTACATCACGTATAGGTTTTGATGGGAGATATTGAAAATTATAATGAAAAACTCATGTTGAAGACATTTTTATAGTGATGAGATATTCCCACTACACTATCCACTTCAAGATAGGTTGTTTTCTCGGTTTAAAAAGACTTTAATTGAACTGTTTCTTGGGACAATAAAAAGTTGTAAGGGAATTTTAACATTATTTCCTGTTCTCAAAGGCCTCTTGCGAGCTATAAAATGTATAATAGTACAATTTCCGGCAAAAGATAAAACAGTTTTAAGCGACAGAAATATGTTTAGAATAATATAAGTGTAATAAGATTTTTCCCCGTGTTGGTCCGGGCTCCTGTGCAGAATAGACCATCTGCCTTCCCGCCAGACAGCTCGTAAAAGGCGAGCAAAGGCTTACCGTCAGTAACACCGTGACACCCTACTAGGTGGTAGAGTTTCGCAGCGACTCGACCGGATTGGTACCACCGCCTTACCTATTCCTGCCACCATAACGTCCAATGCTTGCAATTGACGTGTTCCGGTTCGGAGGTTAAGGTAGCAGGTAAACTTACTGTTGCTCGAGGCCTAACATCCCGGCTTTAGGTTGGCAACGCACCATTACCACCTTTGGTGTCTCTAGGGGTCGTGTATTTCTTACCATCAGGAAATCCGTCTGCTTGTTGCCTTTCATTAAAATTTAAAAAATAATTTGTTATGTTTGGTATAACAATAGTTGTTGACTCCCGTGTTGGTCCAGGTAACTAACTGGTACACCACCTTACCTGTTCCTCCTACTTTAAACACAGTGTGATGTTGGTATAGCGATGTACCATAAATATCTGTCGTGTCAATAGACCATGGTTATCATCTACTATCAGGTGAGTGGTGTATTTGTCCACTGCCTTATCCCACAAGAGGAATTTTGAATGATGAACTTCTCCTCCAATTTTAGTATAAAATTCCGATCGTGGCAAGGAAGTTGTGACATTATAATCGTAGCTGTAATCAATTAAATCGCGAGTAAATTGTGAATCCTTCGGAGTAATTGGCTTCTCTAAAAGAAAACAAGAGAGATTTTAAATAGGATTTTTTTTTGTAAATTATAGTGACTTGAGTTATATTTTATGAAACAAATAATAATAGGTAATCATCTTCGCGGTCTATAGGTCCTATGCTGTAGTTGTCAAAACGAGGTCTTTGGCTTAATTCCTTTGTCAGTTAACTCAGAAATGTGCTTTTAAATTTTACTACAAAAACAATTCACGATCAAATCGCCCGGATATTATTCGGTAGTATCAAGAGTCACCGTAACCGGCGTGTTTGTTTGAAAAGGGTAATGAATGTGCAGGAAACCAGACATGTCTGCCAGGAACTGTCTACTCCGTTAGGGACTTGGCGTGAAGGTATGAAGATCTATACCTATGTAATAAAAACTACATAAATATAAAATAAAAACTTGTTACATAACACATAGTTGAACTAAAAACCATGTTGGACTAATCGTGGGTGTACTAAACCAATGCCTGTTTTATGTCTTTTTTTTTAATTTTTCCGGTTCTTTCAAGTGAATCCTTGAACATAGCAAAACGTGCAAAAAAAAGAAAAACACTCAAAAAGAAGGTATCTTCACGCCCATATTCCCGAACAGGTAGGCAGAGCACAACCAGGGCACTAAGCCGAAGACACTAAGTCCCAAAATGTGATAGATGGCAAGCCTATCGCCAACCGGGCACATATTCAATCTCGAGAAATATTTTTTTTGGTTTAGAAAATTGTAAAAACCAAATTTTCGTTTTGTTGCCTGGCCCGGGATTCGAACTCGGGACCTCATGCAGTCAAGTCCAACACCTGAACCCTCAAAACGCGAAGAAACATCCTGTTTCACAATATAGAATAATTTTAAATTGTTATATCCTGAAATGAAATACTCTGCTAAAACACTGCATACTCCATAAGATGGCACAATTTCGTAACATATGAAACTTAATAGTTTTCATGTCCTATATACAGGAAATAGAATGCTGAAATGCAGTAAAACCGGCTTACTCGAGAGTGAAATTTGTATCCTACTTTTTAAAATAGAAAAAGCCCTGCTTTATATAAATTACATTTTACTTGTATATAAGGTCCTTATCTATATATTATACGTGATGCCAAAACTTTGGACCCCTTTTAACGAAAATTGCGCGGTCGCAGGAGCATAAAATTTGGCACACTTATAGTTTATGTGTAAGAGAAGTGCAGAACGCTAATATTTTTCAATAATAATGATTATAAAGTACATTAAATCAATAAATAAAACATTATCCACACTACGATGCATTTGACACACACAAACAAATACATTGATGATACCAATAAAATAACACAGATGGCGCACTAAAAAGTTTGGAAACAAAGTAGTTGGTCTTGAAAAATGAAGATGGCGTTCTTATTAACAAGATATTAAAATTTATTATGCTCGAATTTCGACCAACGGGCGACTACTAGTATATTTAAATTTTTAGACAGTTTTCAGTAAATCTAATAAAGTATATCCACATAAAAATCGTGGCCCATGTGACTTTGATGGAGATTAACATGCAAAAAAATATAGGAGTCGAACATAATGACCTCCTCCATTCAAAGTCAGTTAATTAACAAAATAAAAAAACTATATGAAGTTATTCCAATAAGAAAACGTGCCATAAAATTAAAAATCATTAAACTAATGTTTTTTCGATGTGGATATTACAGATCAGTACATACAATACATACACTACCCAAAAAAAGTTGAATACCTATTATGAAAGGACCTTATTTATATTTGCCTCTATGGTTTTAGACAGTTGTAAGCATTGGTTTGCATCCATCTGGACTGTAGATTTAATCCAAATTTAATAATAATCGGAAGATTGAAACAAAGCTTACTCCAAGTTTACGTTTTTTAGAAGGCACGTTTACAACCGTCTAAAACTACTACGAATGTATATATGATTTGCCAGTAAAATAGGAACAAGCAGTATTGTAACCCCCTGAGAGTGTTATGCATTGGCTTGCATCCGTCTAAACCGTAGACTTAATCCAAAATTTAATAATAATCGAAAGATAGAAACAAAGCTTTCTCCGAGGTTACGTTTTTTATAGGGCACCTTTACAACCGTCTAGAACGACATCGAATATATACATGATTTGACAGTAAAAATGGAAATAAGCAGTATCGTAACACTCTCAGAGCGTTATGCATTGGTTTGCATCCGTCTGGACCGTAGATTTAATCCTAATTTAATAATAATCGGAAGATGGAAACAAAACTTCCTCTAAGGTTACCTTTGTTGGAAGGCGTGTTTACAGCCATCTAGAACATTTTTAAATGTATATACGATTTGACTGTACAAATGGAAGCTAGCAATATCATGACCCCCTGAGAGCATTGTGCATTCACAATAATTTTAGCGAGCGACGCTTTGTTTGTCGCAATATGTACCGCCTCCATTTCTAAGGGGACTCCTGTGACTAGATATCACATACTCACTTTTTAATCGACTTTCATAAAAAGTAAGTGGTTCTCAATTCAGTTGTATGTTTGAGTAGGTCAGATTTTATCCTGGATGAACCATGTTTGATACTTTTTTTGCGTAATACAAGCAGAAACATTCCAAAAAATCGCGAATTGCGACTAGCAGCCGAAGGTACGTAATTAATTTGCTTGTTTTGCAGAGAAATGCACAAAAAAACTAGTAAGATTACATTTAAGAACTAAGTCATGATGATAAAAAAAGATATTTTTATAGCTTTAAAGTTTTTTCGACGGTTCAATGTATTGTAAAAAAACTTTTTTTACTGAACAATCAATTTTTATAAAAGTTGTAGTGACTATCACTACACTTATTTTTGTAATTTAACTAGCAACCCGTCTCAGCTTCGGCCACATGGTCAAACTTCTACGTCATTATACATTTAAACATTCCTCTAGAATCATTCAATCTATTAAAAAAAAACACATCAAAAGCCATTGCTTACTTTTAAATATCTAAGTATATATAAAGACAGAGAGTGGAAAGCAACTTTGTTTTGTGCTATTCAGTGATTTGTGCCAGAGTGTATGCTATTAACACATTCATACGATAATACTATCAAAGAATTTAATAGGTATGAAATAGAAAACAAGCATATGATTTTTTACAAGTGGCGCATAGACACCGATTCTTTACCAAATTAAAGCACAGAATACTCAAGTAATAGAATGCTGACGTACAGAATACGCACTCTCTTAAAAACACAAGCAAAATTGAAACTTAATATTGTAGCGTGAAGGCTCACATTGCGACGACGCGTATCAAAAAAGTTACACGCATGCCAATCAAAATTGAATGTTTAGCCTAAGAACACACTGAGTGGTTTGTACCCGCTGCGGTTGGAGACCCACGAATTCTGTAGAATGCAGATTTATTTATAAAACGTAAGAGCACATTTCACGACGTGTTTTACATCCGCAGCGCCCTCGGTTGTTTGCGGTTCCCGGGGCATCGGAAGCCCGCCGGTAGAATCATACAAGTTTGCGAGCAACCACGCTTTATGATCGCACAAATAACCTGTCTCGTGAGTTTTGAAATAAAAACGCAGTTCCGCTATTGCCGCACGCACGGTTGAAAACCACCCAGTGAGTCCTTAGAAATTATAATAATAATAGTAATAATAAATATTCTTGGACAAGTAACACATATTGAATATAACCCCAAAGTTAGCAAATTAAATGCTTGTGTTATGGGTGTTAATATATATAATATAAATAATAAATACTTAAATAGATACCAGAATCAATTTCATAAACACCCAGACCCGGAAATGCAGATATCTAAATGTTCATAACACAAATGCCTTCCCCCTTCGGGAACCGAACCCGAGCTTCGTGCTTAGTCGATGTAGTTAGGCGTGTACGCTTGCCATTCGACCAACGAGGCAGTCAAATTCCTGACAACCTTTTTTTTCTTTTATTTAATGTATAACGTTGCTAACCGTGAGGTTTTTACACCTGATTAAAATTTGACACAATAGCTTCTTGCAAGCTCCTTAGTAAGTAAACAATTGTCAGTGTTTTTAAGTACTTTTTTATTATTCAGTTGTTATGTATATTGTTTTCTGGCCAATGATATTTTTTTCAAAGCAAGACATAATTTCATTTGAAGCTTAATGTATTCGATTTGACATTTCAAATGGAGGCAAGCACGATCGTGACCCCTGAGAGCCTTATGCACTTCACTATAATTTTGGGGAGTGTCGCTTTATTTGTAAGGATATTAGGGTTCCCAATTTTGTTAGCAACAATACAACGGGATAATTAAATACAATGTTAAGGCTGAAACTGAATATTAAGAACTCTTAGTACAAGGACATGAAAATCTAAATAATGTAAAATTTGCCATATTTGACGCAATTTCTTAAACCAACTAAATTGATTCTGTACAAAATATAAATACGTAATTTAAGAACTGCCAATTACAGCGCTTTTTTATTATGTTGGAAGGCAAACAAGCTGAGACATTTCCTGATGGTAAGAAATTCATGCCGCCTAAAGACACCAAAGGAAATGTTGTTCTGGCAACTTGAGGCCGAACAAAAGTAAGTTTGCCGGCTACGTCATCCTCCGAACTGGAATATGTCATCGGAAAGCGCTCAAGTTATGCCGGCAGGAATAGGTATGACGGTGGTGCCAATCCTGGGGAATCGCTGCGAAACTCTACCACTAAGTCGGAGTAACGGTGTTAGTGTCGGTAAGACTGTTCTCGCGTTTAACGAGGTGCCTGGAAGAAAGGCAGATGTTCTATTTTGCAAAGGAACCCGGACAAACACGGGGATACATTATACCTACTTCTGACTTCTGGACTTTTAGAAATGTCACTGAATTGATAATACAGATCAAAAACATTTAAGATACATACTGATTCTGAAACTGAAATATATATTTTTTAGTTAATAAAAGTTGGCAGCCCTAGCTGATATGGACTCCATTCCTGTGGGAACGTCTCTGTACTGGATGTAGTTGGTCCATTTAGTAATAATATTAACTAGCTGACCCGATAATTTTCATACTTTGATACCAGCTAAAACAATTTTTAAGGGTTATTCCTTTCAGCTTTCATCGTTTTTTTACCCTATTTAAACCTTTAATGGCCAATAAGTATTTAAAAAGAAATAATTCAAGGCCCTATTTCACATAATGTCGCTTGTATACATTATTGGGTTGAATAGGCAAATGTTTAGTGATATAACCCAATTTTAGAATCTAAGGCTAAGCGCATATTCTAGTCACAACAGTTTTAAGAAAAACATTCTGAACTCAGACAAGTCTGCCTTAAATAAAATAGAAACAATTTTGCCTAAAACATGTTACACATCTAAAACGAAACTGTCTTGTCTATTGCGACAAATTCTTTACACTTTATCCATGAGTTGCGGCTTTACGGCTTGTCAATTTTACTATACTCGCTAGCGTATACGTAAATTATGTGTATGAAAACTTCAAACAGCACCTCTATTGGTAACTAAGATCACTACATTTTTAGACCAAACACACTAAAGATTTCGATACGTCAATTACTGAACGTAATCTATACGTCGATAGTGTATTATGCATCGCATTTCGTCGCTTATATTACAACTCCGCGAATATGCATTTTCGCTACTTTACGATTGTGCAAATTCGCGGTGTTCATGTCAAAAATTGACAAATGATAACATTGGCGGTAATACCGTTTTTGAAATTACGGCCACTTATTAGCCGCTTTATTAGGATGTTACTGTTTGTTTCTTTATCCGGTAAATTAAAAAAAAACGTAACTAAAAAAATGCATATTCGCGATGTTGTAATATAAGCGACGATTTGCAAAACGATGCAAACATAAATATTGGATGTACCCCATTCATAATGAAAGATTGATAACCGAAAAATTATATTTAAATCATGTTTAATAAGGAGAGCACGTCCGAAATTTTTTCAAAGATTTTTGGATGAATGTGTTAGCTTTTATTAATTTACTGAAATTGATAAAACTAAAATTACATAACAAAATCTCCGAACTGGCGTGTTTGTAAGAAAAGCGTTATGAATGTGAACACATGGCACTTGATACTCTCTGCCTACCCCGTATGGGACTTGGCTTGGAAATTAAAAAATATATGTACTTATATCAAATTTGACACAAACATAATAAAAATAAGTATGTATTACTATTACTATTATTTACGGGTTGGCTGGAAGAAATTTCTTTTATTATAAGCTCGCCTTTTGTACTTTGTTTTTCTTTTTACTTTTAAGAATATTTTTGTATCTAATATCAGTTGTGTACAATAAAGAGTTAATTTTACTATTACCAGCGGACTCTACATTAAGCTCCGCATGTGACGTGGCGACAGGGATATGTTTTAATTAACGTGACTACTTTTTAGCCTGATTTTGTTAAATCGGGCAGAAATTATTCAACAGTTGTAACATATTTCCATGTAATATGTACATCTTACTAACCTTATAAATATCTCTCTTTTATTATCTTCTGTTCTACTATTCATACTAACTACTTGTAATGCGTACATCTTTCGATCCTTGTAAATATCTGTTTTTTACTATTTCTGATCTTGTGTCCCTTATGAATGTTATTGTTTCTGTTCTTACTGTATTTTTCACAGTTTTTCTCTTCAATAATCCTTTTAAATCACTAAAATATTTTAATTTACCATTTTTGACATCTTCAATGACAGTAATGACTAATTTGAAGATGTCAAATATATTTCCTTTTTATGAGAAAAGAGGACTTTTAGGTGGCGTCAATTTTAAATCCACCAATCAGATCGCATAATTTTAAATTGTAAATTTTGGAACAGATCGAGCCGGTATAAAAGGATGACGATCCAGCATTCTATTTGTGGCATGAGTCGACAGAAAAAATAATAAGAAGAAGTTACGGAAGAACTGCGCCTGCTGTCTTCTACCTGGTGCTTGCTGTCTGGTGCCTTCTACCTGGTGCCTGGTACCCGCTCCTCGGTGGTGGACCCGAGGACCCTGAACCGGCGGTAGCTGCCCCGCCAGTGTACTTCTCTGGCCACCTTCCCAACGGCCCTCTTCTACTGCTGCTCCTGGCTGCTGAGGGAAGGTGCCAAAGGGTCCCCTACTCCAGCCGCTGAGGCCTATAGCAGCGGTCTTCCGTGCTCCCCTTCGTGCTCCCCTACGTGCTGCGCTCCGTGCCCCGTCGACCAATCTTTGAGCCACCGACGTATCCCACGCCCATCTGTTTTCCTTTTTCTTTAGCCGGCAGAAACTTTTATAGTGTACAATGCACAGACCTTTATCGAGACTTTTTAATTTTAAATACAGTGTAATTTTGTTTAGATTTTTATTTTAACCTCAAATCAACAGGATTCCCTACCAACAGCCAAACTTAAGCAAGTTTGACTGTTTCTTTGTTCATTTTTCTGTTAACATAGTGGTGGATGGTAGCTAAGCCACCCCACAACGTTACACAGTCATGTCATGGTCTCAGGACTTTTAGATAAAGCTTCCTTAGCTAAACTCAACAAATTCGATTTCGTGATATCAAGAAAATACACGATACCATATTTTACATATCTACTTTGCTTGTGCACTTTAATTGAAAAAAAATATCAGTAATATTAACTAATTTTATGCAACAAGGTTATGAAATTCAGTAATTAAGAACAAAATGCTTCCATCTCTTTTTTCGATCCCACTAAAACTCGTAGCATCAGCTACATAGAGTCTACGTCTACGCATATTTAACTACAAGGGGTAACTTTAACATTAGATAGGTATACGATGCCAACTAAAACACTACAACAGTTCGCTTAAAATAAGACTTTGTAGTCCAGATATTTTTTTCATTTGCATTTTTACGGGTAAACATAGTCGCCTATACAAATTTGACACAATACAAATACGAAACATTAAGGTAACCTAAGTTACCTAGTTTAGCAAGTACCTACAAACTTTCGAAAAGCACACTCGCACAAAAGTTTGAATAAACGTGACCCCTAAATGGCTTTCGCAGTGCTGCAGTAGCGATTGCATCAAGACTGGTGGTCATGTTTTTATTTATTTTCGCGATCGTTTTAAAAATTTCACGATTGTATTTGTCTCCAGGAACCAACCGACGCCAGGAGATCACATACTACTGCTTTTTATAAGCAACTTAGTTATTGCGATTCGGTTGATTGATCAGTAAATGCTGTTTTGCAAATGCTAAAATAAATAAAAAAAACAAATAACGTATAGCATTCCGAGAGTACCAGTAGAAGTGAAAACTGGAATACATATGGCATTTTTGAGATTTCGAAAAGTAAGAGAATAACTTTGCACGAATTGCTTTAATGTTCAGTGCAAAAGTACTATCATTTATATGCCAAAAAAGCTGTATTGGCCGGCGAAACGAAAATCACAGCATGAAATACGGCGACAGCATACAGTGGTTTTATTTTTCTTCCGTCTTACGAATTCTTGATCAGGTCACGTGTCCTGACGCGAGTTTAACGTTTTTTTACCGATTACAAAAAGTGTACGCCTTCAAAGAAGTTTTCACCGAAATATAATATAACAACTCTGAAGCTTCAATGGATTGTAGGTAATAATTTTATAAACTAAGCTTAGTTTTGATACTGTTCTTTACTTGCTCTGTGCCCTTGACAATACAGGGGCATTTGTAAACTTTTAATTAAAGCATGTATTAATAACAGCGAGTTAGATAGATAAATCTGTATCTACCTGGCAACACCTCATACCGTAAGCATAACTATCTGTTGTCCTTAAACTTTCAGTTAAACCAAACTTGCAAACCCTGTAGCAGTGTAACAATTTCATTTAATACGAGCACAAATCCCAAGAGTTTCCAAACTTTGATAGTCCGCCTGTTTCACCAGTCCCTGAGGATAATCAACACGTATGTCGATTTTATTGATAACTTTTCATTTGAACTTAGCGTATTTTGTGCAGCTTGACATTAGCTATTGTTATTATTGGTTTAGCTGTTAATACCAATAGTTTGTGTGGATAAATCAAATATTTTGCATGCAATTTTCCAGTTTGTTCTCTTCATAAGAAACTTCTCCTGATAATGGCTAACGCAACTAATAAAGTAGAAGCAAAATCGGACTACGTAATGCGATCAAGGGAAATAGGAATTCATTTACAAATAAATTAAATTATTTTTTTTGTGTAAAATAGAAAGTAAGCAGGCAGAAGATGATGAGAAGCAACTCTTGCCTAGGGACAAAGTCGCCAATATTAATAATCAATCCTAATCCAAAACATAAATATGGCAATTAGGTATAGGATAGACCAGCGGATATGCAGCTATCTAGATTGCTTGAAATCCATCTTGAGAGATACATTATTAACATTAGCCGTAAGTCAACAGTCATGCTACTATCTAGAACAGAATACCAAATGATGTAGATATAGGCAAGACTGTAGGAACAGTCCGAGCGAGCAATTCAACTTCACGCTAATAAATTATTTATTTGTGGATCAAACAAAGTCCCTGTACAGATATACTCAGCGACTTCTTTCAGCAAGAGCTGAGAGACGCGACAGATTATATTTTTTTTTACAATTTGCATTTGCATTCCCAAATGACACCGGCATAGTCACCACGGGTGACTAAGGCCTCCAATATTGATAAAAAAACATACGTGTATAGTCGTTGCAAAATACACACTGTAGGTATTTCTAAATTTAATTCTAAAAGCTATTTGTAAAATAGTCTCAATCAAGCTAGCAACTAAGGGAAAAGAACTCAAAACTGTGAATGAATAAACTGTTATCTATAAATGATGTATCTGCAAAATTGAGGTTCATCCAAAACTCAGTAACTGGGGCAACGATCTTTAATCTTTCAAGACCAGGCCAGCCATTGCCAACGGAATTGTTATTCCAGACACGTTTTAACGGTTTCCCAGATAACCGTAGTTCATTTTTGAAGCTGATATAAATAGCACCCGATGGGCAAATAAATTTTAAAAGGCGGGAGGATTAAACAAGATATAAATTGAACTTGTTCTCTGTGTTTCTTGTACGCCATGTTACGGACTTTGTTTTAAATTTGGCTTTAGTTTCTTGTTAACATTATCAAACATTTTGTCAATTATATTTACTTTACTGCTAGAGTTAGGTTTATTTTAAATATTAATTTATTACTTATTTATTTTGTAACAATTTTAGAAAAGGGAGATATTTATAAAATCGGAATGATTAACCAATATATAAATGGAACTTGTTGTCTGTGATTCTTGTACGCTATGTTACAGACTTTGGTTTAAATTTTGCTTGTGTTCCTTATTAAACAATTTGTCTTCTTCTGGTGTTGGGATTATTTTACATATTTAAACATTTTTTTTACATTCTTTAACCATAGTGGAAGATGGAGATATAAAGGCCGGCCAATTAACCAAGATTAAATTGACTTTATTTAAAACTTTATCAAACATTTTGTCCAACGGTGTTGGGTTTGTTTTTAAGCTAGAAATACGTATTTTTTCTCGTGCGACCTACATTAATCCTTGTTTGAACTCAGGGCTCTAAGAACATATATCACAAATTGTATCAAAATTGACCTATTGGTTTTAATCATGAAATAGTGGCAGACATTTAGACAGAAAACCAGACTTTCGCATTAGTTTAGATTACAGCGGACGTTGAAAATATTTCAAATTAAAATATCTTCAGCAAACATTATCTTTAGTTCAATAACCGTAAGTGAACAATCAGTTGGAAAAGTTCATTATTAAATTGACTTACAGTTTATATGGAAAATGTTGCATCGACTTTTATATCGGTAGTACTCTTCAGGAGTTCGTAAAGAAAGTTTGTTTTCAATAGCCTCTCGCCGAAGGTTTATGTCGCTCATGACAAAGAGAGTTAGGTAACAAAGTTTCACATGCTCAAACATAAAAGCTCAGCAAAAGTCTAGGTTAAAGCATTAAGTTTTTAACCGATTTGAAACGGAAAATGTCGATAATTTAAGTTGTATTTTTTATAATTTACAAAATGTCTAAGAAATATAAAATGATTTTAATGTTTTTTTTAAATGACACCAACTAAATGACTTTTTTGTACGCTTTTTAACAGATTTTAATAGTTCTTCTTTGAGACGGTAGGTGATAAATTTGTTTTTTGTCACGATATTGTCGAGGTACCTACATGAATATTTTTACATTATTAAGTAACTATAACTCAAAAATCACTAGTCAAATCGCGACTTGGTATTCAAATTTAAGTGGATTTTTTTCGAGATTTTATGTAACAAAAATATGGCTCAAATTTGAGGTATATTACAAAAACATACAGAAAAAACCTCCTTTTTGGAAGTCGGTTCAAAAATAAAGTTTATGTTATTTCATCACAAGATAGAAATTTAAAGATGTTCATTATTCACAGCTCCCTAGGGCCCGATCCGTTCGCCTCGCAGACGACAAGGCGGGTCCATTAACAATATTAATTCATTTTATGTTCAATTACTCACCTTATGGCAGTTACAGGCTAACCATTTAAATTATAACTTAGGTAAATATAAGAGACAATTTTCATAAACTTCGAAAGATACAGTTTTAAAGACAAACAAACAAGCGGATTTAATGAGTGAAAGAAAGGAGTTGTTTTTCTGACTTAAAATTGTAGACCACTTTAAAATATCTAAATAATCATCAACAAAGAAAAAAATGAAAACGTCACCTGTTTCCTATTAATAAGTACAAGAAATACTTATCTTGTAATTTTATTAGCTCTGGCAATTTTCTTTAAGTGCCATATCCTTGATAACATCCAGAAATCTAAAATATTAATCTTGTATTCTGATTCCGATTCGTCATGGAATCATGCCTGAACGAATGAACACATTATTAAAGTATTTTTACCAACATATCCCTGAAGAGTTGGGCTGAGGCAAAACTAGGGCACCCACGGCGATATAACAGGTAGCAAACCAATCCCGGGCAACGTTATTTTCATAAGAAAATTTAAAATTTCATTTTCACATTTCAATTTCAGACACATTTTCTAAATTTTTTGATGCCCGACCCTGGAGTCGAACCTGGGACCTCAAGAAGTCAAGTCCGACGCCGGACCGCTAGGGGAAAAATGTTTTATATAAGTTTTGCAACTACCCCATTTTTCAAACCAAAATACAAAAGTGACCGAAGTAAAAAAGGTGTTATCAACCCAAAGAAGTCAGCTTAAAACTCTACCACTTAGTTGAGATCGAAGTGTTAGTGACAACTCAAACGGCGTTGACATTTTACGAGCTTCAAAGCGGGAGAAAATCAAATTAAGGCAAGGAATTATTTTTAACTCCTGGCGGAAAAGAAGGGCTGTCATAAGTTTGACGTGTTTCGCTGTGTGTGTGTGTGTGTGTGTGTGTGTGTGTGTGTGTGTGTGTGTGTGTGTGTGTGTGTGTGTGTGTGTGTGTGTGTGTGTGTGTGTGTGTGTTTGTGTATGTCATATCATAGCTCTTACGCGTATGGACCGATTTCGATGTAGTTTTTGTTTAGAATTTTTGCCACAAATTAAAAACAGGTTTTGTCGGGTTGTTAATTATAATTTTATTATAGGTTATTAATAATAATAATGATCACCTCTGTGGTCTAGCGGTCCGGGTGTTGGACTTGACTGCATTAGGTCCCGGGTTCGAATCCCGGGTCGGCCAACAAAAAGAAATTGGATTTTTCCAATTTTCTTATAAAAAAATGTTGGTCGGGATTGGAAATGTGCCCGGTTGGCGATAAGCTTGCCACCTATCACATTGTGGGACTTAGTGTCTTCGGCTAGTCGTGGGTGCCTTGGTTGTACCTCTGCCTACCTCTTCGGGGATATGGGCGTGAAGATACATTACTTTACTTTTTAATAATAATTTATTAATAATTTATGTTTTCATTATTAGTATAACATTCTTTCTTTCTTTTTCACCAGTTACATAAATAGAGTATGAAGCTGTGATATAGTATAACTAGCCGTAGTAAAAATCAAATAAAAGATTCAGACTTTTGAATTCATCTGTAGCAATTTATCTGACGCAAGTTCGTCAGCGGTAGCTAATTCATTTTCAGTCTAAGGCACACTTTGTCCGAAAAATGGTAACAGTAAGTCATCGGTCAAAAAGATTTGCTAATGAAATGAGACATAAAATCAAGAAGAACTTTTGGGTCTGATCAAATGCTGTTTGGCCCAGAATCCAAACGTAATTAGTGTAGGTACCTAAAGTCATTACTTGTTAGCGACGAAATCAGCACATTTAAATTGCTATTGATCTTAGTTATAGTGATGTGTAGATGTATCGATACTTCGGTGTAGCTACTGATTTCAATTATTAATAGTGACGATTGATAACGGAAATTTAAATTGACTTCAACATCATTTTTGGTTTTATCCTAACGTTTTTTATTGTTACATCTGAAAGATAGCGCTCAATAGATTATATTAGAGACGCCATTTGGAGAGGTATATAGGTATATAGATAGGACAAAGATAAAAAAAACCTAACTTCGTGTTGCCGATCATCCACACCACCACTGCTACTATTTATCTACATACACCAATCAACCATACAAAATCTATATACACCAATATCAACACTAATTAACAATTTCTAGTTCTGGCAACTTAAAATGTGTTTATAATACGTTACCCTGACACGTGATACGTAGGATAGTACACGTTTAGTTTCCCACTAAAGCAGCACAGCTCATTATGGACGAAGTACCTTGTGATAATCGTGGTTGCCCTTTTTGTGCCTCTGCCTGCCATAATATTTAGTTTTACTTTTTAAGCCTCGATGGAAAAAGTGTTATATGTTCCAGTCTTTGTATTTGTGTATGTCTGACGGTCTGTGTTATCACACTTCTATAGCTAATAAGCCTATTTCGATGCGGATTGTTTTGAAAGCTCAAGTAATCGAGATCTCATATATCTTAGATACATTACAGGTCGGTTTTATCGAGGTCATATACGTCCCAAAGTAACAAAAAATTTGAAATGTGTATGTTTGGTATTTACGTTCAATTTCTGGATCTGGATGGAATTTGATACACGCGTATACTATAAAACATAAACATCTGTCTAGTCTATTTATGTCTATAAATATAAACTTAGATAAGTAGACAATAACTCAATTGATTCCTAAAGTATAGCGAAAACCTAGGAAGAAAAAAAACACATGCCACATCAAGTAGGTATTCTTATAGAGGTGAAAATGTATTGGTTTGTTAGTCCAGGATCAGCACTTAAGTGATTTCAATAGAAAATCTATGTCATTGATTGCCTCTTCATAAACACACAATTGAACAACCATAACTGTGGGTATAGCTCATGCGCGGACCCTAGAACGTGTAGCGATCACAGCCACTGCCACTGGCTCGCGTTAATTGATCATACGTTTTATACAAAACGGCAAGAGATTATAAACCGATTTGAAAAGCGGATTTAGACTTTAGTCAAGACTTTTAAAGAAAATGATAAAACGCTTTCGTCTTAAAGAATAGCATTTAAAGCCAGATAATTTAAAGTTTGACATGCTAAATGAAGATGAAAGGTGTAATTAAAAGCGTACATGTGCGGACACTATAAGAAATATAAAATAGTTATGCTTTTAATTGATATATAGTAACTCATAATTAAAAATATTATCGCCCCTGTGGTGTAGCGGTCCAAGTGTTGGACTTGACTGCGAACCAGAGACGTTCGAATCCCGGTTTGACCAACAAAAAGAAATTTCGTTTTTCCAATTTTCTAATAAAAAAAACGTTGCTCGGGATTGGACATAGGTGTCCGGTTGGCAATAGACTTGCCACCTATCACATTGTGGGACATAGTGTCTTCGGCTAGTCGTGGGTGCCCTGGTTGTGCCTCTGCCTATCTCTTCGGGGATATGGACGTAATACTTTTTTTTAAAAAATATTCATAAGCAGCTTTAATAATAATATCTTTATCTCCAGCAACAGAAATTTCTACCATCTAACCTGCTGAGCATTTTCAAATGATTGTAAAAAGGACAAGGTCTTTGTTATTTAGATGGGTAGTGTCAGTGCACCAGCAAGAACTTATGCTTAATGTGATAATTAAAATACGCCTTGGTAAAATATAAGTATGTTCACATAAAAATCCTTTTGCGAGAAGCGATGCGAACTAAGCACGTCGCTCATGCAAAGGCGATCTTATCTGAGTGGACGGCATTTGTAGGTTTGCAAAGGAAAAGTTTTAATTTTAAAATGCGTACCATTACGAGTTACCTACATCTTATTTGATTTCCAGTATTTCGTTTTAAGCAACCTTTTGCAATATAAAATATATTTAATATTAAACGTTTAAATCTGACCCTAAATTGTGATTTATGTAAGTGAATCGAAAATAGATATGCTCAAAGTGAAAAGACATGAGATATTAAAATGAAAATAGTAAAGATAATACACACGATAGTACATTTTAAGGAATATTTTGTGTTTTTTTCTTTTGCCTACTTGTTTACCAAAATCTGCATTATTAGCTTTTTTGATAAATTAACTTATTGAAATGTTAATGGTTTGAAGATTTTTTACGAAATATCCTGATATTTATTGCTTCATAAAAAAACTGAATTAGAATCCAAGGTAATGTTTTACACGGTTGAATGTAATTGAAAGAAGGTTAATATTTTTATCGATGTTGAATATCGATACTTTTAACACTTGTAACATCCCTTTAGTGCTCCCTTAGGAAATGTCTTGTGGATCTCTTATATAAGCTTCTCGGGGGGTAGTTTAAACCGCGATGTGAAGTCACGTTTAGACACTTCGATTAAGTATCGGTTTCGGTTAATTTATTGGGCTCGTAATTGCGAATGAGTCGTTAGCAAAGTGGTTTGGTAAATAACGGTAACGACTTCCAGAAAATTAACTTTTGGTTTTGTTTGATTTCAAATAGAGTAGTACAAGCAATTTTTTTCATAGTTCACATGATTCTGTCTGCGACTTTATAATAAATAAAGACACAGAAGATGTAAATAGTGAGTTGCCAATTTGAATCTCAGGTCTGAGGTCTCTAATGTAAGCCAATTTGTAGGATACCCTAAACCGGAATACAATGATAGCGGGCTTAACCAGAACACAATGACAGCTAACTAAGCTAGAACACAATGACGTAGTGATATCGAAAAAAACAATATGGTCTTCACACCCCTATGCCATAACTTTTTGTATTTCTTATCTGTTAGTCTGTTTCCTACTCTGTGTGTTTGTACAGGCTATCTTACTATTTTTGGTCACAGGAAAACTATTCATCCAATTATGTTCATAGCTATAATCTGAGCTATGTTTCATCGAAATCTGACTCTATGTGACAAGATTTACAAACTAGTTCTTTGTGTTTCGGCAGAAACCATGGTCTTGCCCGTGCACTAATTGATTTTATTTTTAAATAAAAAAGTATATTCATGCTCGTTTCCCCGAAGATGTAGCCGGGGTTAGATGTACAACCAGGACATCTACGACTAGCAAAACAACTAAGTCTCACATATGATAGGTGACAAGCCTGCCGCTATCCAGTATCAGACTAAATACGAAATTCACACGTTTTCATAAATTTAGCCAATTTTAATTCGTTCTTGCAAACTTCCATCCGCTGTATCCCTAAAAAGTTTTGGAAGTAGGATTTTTAGGACAAAACAAATTACTGATTTTTTTATTTGGATTTTGGATGGATTGTAATTCAGATCATAGAAAATATAATGCCGGCAAATGTAAGCTAGACGAGTATAAATGTATTACTTTTAATGATGCATTATATTTACATATTACTCGTCGCCCTGGGGTTGTGCATTTAATAAAACACTCACTGGTTTATTACAGTTCGTAGCGTGCTGAATGAGCTGATTCATTATACGCTCTGTAAATATGCGAACATCACTAAAGCACTGATTGTTGTTAATATGGAATTTAATACGATAACGATATGAGTGATTTTATTTATAACATACCAGCGGCCCGCCCCGGATTCACACGGTTATGAAATATACATATAAACCTTCCTATCATTTTTATCTATTAAAAAAACTGCATCAAAATCCGTTGCGTAGTTTTAAAGATTTAAATATACAAAGAGACATAGGGATAGAGCAAGCGACTTTGTTTTATATTATGTAACGAAGATCCGCATCCGCATGTTAATCTCGGGTTCCATTAATAAAAGAATATAGGCCAATTACTGTCTAACTAGACTACTGGAGGCGACGGTCGATCTCTGTCACTATCACCGTGATCATGATTATGTGGTAAATTTTTCGACGTTACGCCTGATTGGAATATCCGGTAGCAGCAATATGCGGCCGAAACATCAGTGCTTGTCACTTTTTTATTTCGGTACTAAGTTGATAAACTTACGCTAAGTCTACACAAAGGTTGGCAGCGCACCATGATCACATCTGGTGTCTATATGCGACGTGTAATTCTTTCTATTATACTTAGTCCAACCAATTACGTAATTTTTGACAGGTGTCAAATTCATATAGACATATTTTACTGGATGTATTTAATTTTAATTTTTTTATTTCCCCGTGTTGCTCCGGGCTCCTTTGCAGAATAGACCATCTGCCTTCCTGCCAGGCAGCTCGTGAAAGGCGAGCATATGCTTATCGCCACTAACACCGTGACATCTGACTAAGTGGTAGAGTTTCACCGCCTTACCTATTCCTGACGCCATAACGTCATAACGTGTTCCGGTTTGGAGGGTAAGGTAGCCGGTAAGCTTACTTTTGCTCGAGGCCTTACATCCCGTCCTCAGGTTGACAACGCACCATTACCACCTTTGGTGTCTTTAGGCGGCGTGAATTTCTTACCATCAGGAATTCCGTCTGCTTGTTTGCCTTCCAATGTCATATATAAAAAAAATAGATGTATTTTTTACCTGCTGTCAAAAATTAAATAAATAGATGGATCTTTTGGAATTAGGATACACTGTACGAATGGTAAGAGACAACCGTGGCCTATAGATATCATAGATGGTCTAAGTGCGCAGCCGTCCTGTGGCCGGTATTTTAGGTCAATTGAGCAAGACTGTCGGCTATCTTACCCTCAAGGCTGGACTATTAAACTGTCGTTATGATGGAAAGAATATGATGGAATGTACGATGATAATTTCATTATATTGGAATTTGTCAATTTTCTAACAAAAACGACTCCACATGCAGAGTTGGGATTTATCTGCGGGTTGGGGATATATCTGCCACCTATCACATTGTAGGACTTAGTATCTTCAGTTAGTCATGAGTTCCCTGATTGTCACCTGTCTTCCGCTTCAGAGATACAAGCTTTATTATGCTTTTTAAGGTGGTGCATCCCTTTTCCCTACCCGGAAAGTTGCACAGCAGTCTACTGTATTGATAATATTAATAATAAGCCAATTAATTTGTGCTCGCATCTTACTTACTTGGCAGTACGGGTTAAAACACATCAGCGCTTTGCGGCGTCGCGCACCTAAAATCAACGGTTTGTGTTGCGTCGTTGCGACGCATAGATGTGTCTCTGCCATGGGCCATGTTGAGAAACTTATTACTTATTTGTTATTAAAAAGATATTACTCTGTTTAAAATAAATAAATAGTGCCGCGCCGCTACAATCGGCACAGCTACTAGCGGGGCGGCGCCGCAACGCGGTTTTGTGTTTCGGCCCTATGGCTGATGGTCTATTCTGTTATAGGGCCTGGACCACCACGTGGGTAAATTAAATAAAATGTATCTAGATGATCAGTTATTACACATATTACGAATGCAACGGTGCGATGTTTCGTTTTTACGTCAATATCTAACAAAATTTAAATATCCTTTCCCTAAGACCAATGACTTTGAGAAAGGATATTTAAGCTACTTTTTATCCTGATACCTAAAGAGGTTCAAACTAGAGATACATAAATTTGAATCTGTGGTCACCGACCGAGGTCTATGAACAGTGGATACAGAGGTTTGAAATGCAAATGGAGTTTTGGCGCCATCGTGAATGAAAGTGGTCGTAATTTTTTCACAATTATTGAATTTAGTGTAAATTATGAGTGCAATTAGTTAATTTAGTTGAGAGTTAGTTTAATATTGTTTAGTGAAAGTGCACAAATGAAATAATCATGAAGAAATTAGTGTATCGTGAATTTCCTCGCTGCCGCCTAATCTCTCAAAGTGAGCTTGTGTAAAGTGACCACCGCTTTACTCAAGACCCTGACGTGACTTTGTGAATAGTGACTAATGACTGTATAAGAAATAATTAACACGGAAGACATGTGACTAATGACTGTATAAGAATTAATTAATACGGAAGACGTGGCAGCATAGCCTAAAGGTCTTAGCCGGCCCCAGAAAGGTGCAAATTAACCTAACAAAATATAAATGAAACATACGTGTAAACATACACTAACTTATTTACAGTTTTAACATGGATATAATACTAAATTTCACTACCCTGAGGGCATTAAACATTATCTTGTTTGTACTTCACAGAGGTTGCAGTAACATGCTCACTGAATGATCCATTATAGACTCAGTCAATATGCGAACGTCACTATAAACTATCGCCATTTATAAACGAGTACTACCGCAATTTGAAGCGCAATCAGGAACTAATATTTATTCGATAGCTCATTCACATCTAAAGTTCGAACTGCTCTCAAAAATTGTAATTTTATTTAGTTATATATTTATTAGGTGCTGTTGATACGTCACTGTTTCCCCGTGTTGGTCCAGGCTCCTTTGTAGAATAGACCATCTGCCTTCCTTGCCAGGCAGCTCGTAAAAGGCGAGCATAGGCTTACCATCACTAACACCGTGACATCCGACTAGGTGGTAGAGTTTGGCAGCCACTCGGCCGGATTGGTACCACCGCCTTACCTATTCCTGCCGCCATAACTTCAATACGTGTTCCGGTTCGGAGGGTAAGGTAGCCAGTAAACTTACTTTTGCTCGAGGCCTAACATCCAGAACTCAGGTTGGCAACGCACCATTACCACTTTTGGTGTGAATTTCTTACCATCAGGAAATCCGTCTGCTTGTTTGCCTTCCTAAAACATAAAAAAACTGTCTTTTTGTGGGGTTGTTAGATCTATTTCTCAAGACTACCAGCATCCCTACCCTCTAAACCGAAACATGACATTGTCATTATGGCGGTAGGAATATGAAAGAGTGTGACTAAAATTTCAAGTCACTGCACAGCACTCTATCACCAATGGTCTAGTAAGTAAAGACAGATTTAAACAAATGCTTACCTCTTACGAACTGCCTAACGGATAGATAGATGTTACTTTCTGCACAGGAGACCTGGACCAACACAGAGGTAAAGAATTGAATTTTGACATCCTAACTATTATGTTATCCTGGTATAATGCAACGATTTCCATTCCTTATTAAGAAAAAAACATATTTTTATGAGATTTCCTAGTAGTAATCGTATTAGTACGTTACTTAACTAAAACTGGAATATCAAAAGTCTAGGAAGTGAGAAATTTATTGGCTACTCTAATCGACAAATTGGAACAAGGCAATGGTGAGCATTGTAAACATAACTTAACGCCCTTCTACCCGCTAGTAAATAATGGTGCTCATACTATGACAACATAGGAGTGGACATATTATTCGTAAGCACCGTGTAATACACCGTGTAAATGACAGCGTAACGAAAAATACAACCATGGATTCTGTACATGCATATGTATGGATCGAAATGCATATGTAGTTGGAATTTTGTGTCGGAAATTTTAATAATTTTTCAAAAATGTTTGTTTTTTTTTTTTGAAGTTATACTTCTTTTGGCGCGTTAGGAAAAAATGATGAGGGTAAATTTTTACGATGCGCGCGCACACCGTCACGAAAAACCGACATGATGAAGTTAGCTATAGATCACATTTTAGTTTTTAAAAAGGTTTTTATCTTATTACGCCGAAGAAGTATAACTTCTAACGCGTGTACATAAGTACACACACACTTTTTTTTATTAATTTCACTATTATTTTATTAATAGTAAGTATATAAAGCAACTCGATTTTTGTTTAATAACATGTAATATATAACACATTTTTACTAAAAACAGCAATGTAACAAAACAGCGTCTTAAGTCGGCACTCAGAGGTCGCAACGCGCGGCTTAATGCATATACTTTGTTCGCTATACTTAGAGGGCTAAAAAAATTAACCACTTTGTTTCCGACAAAAACTGTAAAAGAAATTATGAAGTCTGATATGTATCTAAACTGCCACAAAAGTTTTCGTTACGGTTACGTCAAATACACCCTGCATAGACACTTAACACATACCATTTACTACATACGAGTATGCACAGTGTGCGTTTCATGTTATTTTAGTACTGGCCTAACAGGGGTAGACAGAGGTGTAAACATTGTATATGCACATAATAAAGACACCAGCAACAATTCCAAGTCTTAAGAAGCAACATAATATTTTAACACAGTATTCCGTAATACCTTTTGAATATTTAATGTTGAAATTCCTCAGCCTAGAAGTTGTAATCTGTTTTAATAATGGCGTGACGTGAGCGAGGTGGTAACGATACGACAAAGTTATGGACGATCCGTTAATCCATCTTCGTTTGTTGAGTATATGTTTAATCCCCCTTATAAGTTCAGATCGTTTTGTTAACCAAAACAAGATCTGAACTTATAAGGGGGTTAGTTAACAAAACATTAAGTAGACGTAAAAATATTAAAAAAAAAATAGAAATGAAATCTTTCTTTACGTATACGAGAATGATATATACGAGATTTAATCATTGTGCTTTATGTCTCAGAATTAAGAGAAAACTGATTCAGTATTTTTTTAAAGATATTAAAAATATAATACAAAATAGGTTATAATAATACAGAGTTTTTTTTAAACAGGTGATTATTAATAGCAGCAACAAAGTAAGCTAGACAACAGCAACTTTATTTTGATCATAGTTAACGATGCTCGCTTTTTTGTTTAGTGTCTAAACTAGCATGTTTTTTTTATTTTAATTGGCGAGTAAGAGTAATAACAAAGATTATTTTAGTATTTATAATAAATAAACAAAATTAACCAACCTTTAAAAAAACTTAAAAAGATATTTGTAATCATCATTTAAATTATTTTTATACACATTGCTACACAATAATTCAATTCAATGGACTATACAAGCGCTTCTTGTCCGTGATTTTATCGATAAATCTACCATCGGGCTGGAACATGGAAACATTATGAAACAAAGTCGTGAAGAGTAATATCGTTGTCGAGTGCTGTAAAAACGATGTTCCTTGCTCGAGGTGTTTTAATTAAGAGTTCGCACATACCGTACGGTCTACGGATTTAAGATACGTATTCCTGAGAACATCTTAAGAATTTTATAACTCATTCTCAAAAGCGGTGCGAATCATTAAAATATCATGTTAATATCTTAATTCTAGCAACAATTTATGGAGCCAGGAGCTATTTATTGAACTTCATTTCACTTTCTGGCTACGTTTGTAAAAGGGTAGACATGGTTATATTTATTTACATTTTTCAATTCGTCATCATCATCATCATCACCAGCCGGAGGACGTCCACTGCTGGACATAGTCTTCCCCCAAAGAGCACCAAAAGTCATGGTCACCAGCCGCTTATATCCAGTATTTTTAAATTGTTCACAATTATTTTAGTAGTAAATCAAAACATGTTTAACTATTTATTATAAACATTTAAATATTTGCGAACCTTTATGTGGTAGAATATTTTGAAATTCTCAAATAATTTTGTGACATCTTTTAACAGTCGGAATCCGCAAATAAATACATTTAAGAGGGCCCTTCCCGGCATCGACGCGAGCGTGGTTGAAAAGCTTGTTGTTTCATCCAGCGCAATGTAAGAAAAAGAAGCACAGCAAAAAAAAAAGAAAGATAAAAAGAAAAATATGATAACATTGAACGAAAAATAGTGTAAATAAATTTCATAAAACATGTTCCAAGAAATACGTGTTTTTTAGAAATCCATACAAGTTCGTGAAAAAAATGTTTGTGATTTAGAATCTCTATTACATTTTCAAGGTTTCTATTAAAATATTTTCTTTAGTTTAACTATTTATGAGTTCATTATAAACGGCCAAAGTTCAGGCAGAAATTGGTAAATAAAGGCAGAGTTTCGGAGGTTTATAGTGAATTGTTTTCTCCAAATTCAGATTTTTTGTTACCATAGAAACATAGATATAGTGCAAAAGATACCAATTAGTTCAAAAATTTCAAAGATCGATTTGTTACAAAGTCAAAATCACGTACGAGCGTTTGTATGAAAAAGAAACCGGGTTGGCCACACTTAATACGTGTCTTCCAATGGTAATCAAAACCCAGAGGTATTTTGAATTTTTTAACTGTTTTTAAGCTCATTAACTTTTAAAATCTATTCTAAAATTTTGTTACGATTTTTATACATACTTTCATGGGGATGAAAGTATGTATCAAAATTTAGGGGCATTGTAGTCATTTAGGGGTTGAGTATTGAAAAAATATTAGTTTGTATTTGATCCTTGATCTTTACCTAAATGTGTATTAAATTTCGTCAAAATCGAAACAGCGGTTAAGACGCAAATCAGCAACAGACAGACTTTTGCATTCGTAGCATGTAATTAGGATTTGTACTTGTTTATTTTTTATTTAACTTGCATTGTAGGTGTTATTGAATTTGGCTGCATTTAAGTTTAATGACAACGAAATGTTATGATATAATGGAAATGGATGGCGGCGGATGGAGGCGGAAAGTGGTCATTGGAATTCTTAAAAGTCCTAATTTTACCCTATAATAGTATACTTTTCAAGTCTAACCGCTAAGAATTTCGCTTAGAAAAAAAACTTCAGAAAACAAAATACTTGTTTTATAAAAAAGTTTAACAAAAAAATGTGATTGTATTAGTGTACACATGTGAGTAAAACTTCCGTATGACAACATTTTTAGTAAAGTTTAACAGAAAAAAATTTCAATAAAAAAAATCTGTTATGTATCGCGTGTTCCGATGTAATTGACGATATATTGGACGGTGAAAAAAAACTATGAACAATGCTGTATAAAATTCGACGATAACATACAGTGCTTTTTTGTAGAGCGATGCTGGAGGTCAATGACCAATAACCAAGAAATGTGATGACAAATTTCTCTCAAAATATTTTTTATTACCCTGAATCACTTTCCAAGCAAACTAATAGCTACACTGTTTGTATTTTTTAATTTTGTTTCCTTTTTCAGTTTTACTTCTTTAAAACTGATTACTGTAGAATATCGAAAACCCCGGAAGCTTTCGCTCGATCACCAGATGTTTCTAGAATCAACTGTTCAAATGTACGTCGACAAACATCGTTTGCAGTGAGTGTTGTTTGCGTTTCGAAGGTTTCCCGTGATTTTTAGAATAGCGTTAGCAAACCTGGGGAGGAAAATCGGTTCACTTGTTCCTGTTTGTTTCTATTTCCATTCGGATTTTATTTTGTACAGGATAAGACAGTGAACAGACACATGACAAAGAAACGTAAAGATATGCACCTGTAGACATACATACATATCTTCACGCCAGGTTCCTTGCGGGGTAGGCAGAGAGTATCGAGTGCCAGAAATTACGAACCTGACAAACCTGTCTGGCTTCCGTCACATTCATAACCCTTTTCATACAAACACGCCGGCTTCGGAGACTCTTGACACCACCCTCGAATAATATCCGAGTTATCTGATCGTGGAATGTCAACCTTGGTCTCCCCGAGTACCTACATCCATCCACATTTGCATTGTATATCTGCTTTATCAATCCTCATCCGTCATTCTTTCCACATGACCGAACCAGCGGAGCATGCCCTTTCGCATTTAACACCAACACTGTTATAGACATCATACATCTATGATGTCTATAGGTGCATTGCTGTCATGCGGCCGTAGTTTCAGGCCTAATGTGCAAATCTTCAGGTTACTCTAACCTCCAAAACATGACAGTAACTAATTGTGGTGGTAGGAACATTTTAACGATGGATCTTTACCCTAAAGAGAAAGTGACAGATTTATGGTGGAGATTGACTTTTATATAACCTACCTTTCCGGGGAAATCTAGGTTCTCCTCTAAATACTGCAACTCTGTTCATATCAAAATAATGAAAAATGAAAGATTGACAACGCAAATATACAAGGCGAATGTGGATGGATGTAGGTACTTGGGGAAATCTAGATTGGCATTCCACGACGAAATCGCTCGGCTTTTATCTGAGAGTAGTGTTAAGCGTCTCAGAAACCGGCGTGTTAAAGTATAGTATGTAGATGGTGAATATAAAGAGAGATAAACCAGTCTGTAGTTGTGAAATTCGGCACTCGATACTCTCTGCCTATTCCGCAAAGGCCTTGGCGTGAAGATACTATGGGTGTATGTATGTATGTACTTTTTTAACTACTCAGCGTATCACCCTCGCAGCATTCGTCGCTCCGCTCCGTGAGACCACATGGCGAGACAGCGGCGGCTTGTTTTTAACCAATTTTAAAAAAACGAGGATAATTCAAATATATTTCCTCGTTTAACTCTTGAACAATAAATTATCATTGAAATTGAAATTAATAAGGAGGCATTAAGCCCTTAATAGGAAATAAGATATTTTGGATATGGTTAAATGTCGCCTCTGTGGTCTAGCGGTTCATTTGTTGGACTTGACTGCAGGAGGACCCGGGTTCGAATCCCGAGTCGGGCAACAAAAAGAAAATTGGAATTTTTGAATTTTCTAATAAAAAAAAACATTGCTCGGGATTAAAAATGTGCCCGGTTGGCGATAGGCTTGCCAACCGGTCACATTGTGGGACTTAGTGTCTAAGGCTAGTCGTGGATGCCCTGGTTGTGCCCCTGCCTACCTCTTCGGGGATATGGGCGTGAAGATACTTTTTTTGGTTAAATGTTTGAATCCTGTCTGGGGCGAATTTTTTTTTTTTTATTTATATAAATTTAACACAAGCACAGGGCAAGTGCTATAAATAAAAATACCTCGAGAAAAACGAAAGTTATGGCAATTATAAATGTGATTATAATTTGTAACGATGAACTCATTTAGTAGATATTCAAAACTGTGTATCTAAAAGACATAACTACCCGCGTTAACGGGTACGAAAGGAATTATTTTTTTATGGATTTAAAATCATAAACCATAATCATAATCTTATAAAATCTCACAGGAGCAAGAATCTTACTTTGTCTCTAAAACGCTTTACCTTTTCTATTTATTTTTCAAAACAATTTAGATTATTACAATTTTCTCAAATTGTAAAGCAGTTTGTCGGCGTAGTATGTTTATCGTGAACGTTAATTACTAACGGCCCTAAGCCCGATTTTCAGCACCTCAAGGAGAAATCTCTGCATCTTTCTAGTTCAAAAATCTATTGTCACTGTCAACGTAGAAAATATAAAGAAACAAAATATAGAGCGTCTAGCTTTTAGGCTTTATGGCTCCATAATACTTTAGTTCTTTTTAGGCCAACGAAGCGCAAAACCTATACAAGACAACAATAGCAAGGAACATATGACCTAAAACATTCCAACTACAACTTGATGAATATCTGATGAAGTCGAACAACAGACGGCAGGATGGAATATGTCATGGCAGTATTTTAGGGTTAACAAACTTTTATTTATAGTAGCTGTTTTCCCGTTA
>NJDC01001607.1:258694-292156 GCA_002245475.1 Calephelis virginiensis
CTTCGATTATTATGAAATTTGGATTGAATCTACGAACTAGATCGATGGAAACTAATGTTTACAACCGTTTAGAATCCCTTTAACATACCTTTGATGCGAAGAAAAAAGATAATACAAACTTAGGTATGGTATAACTTAGGTACGCATTTATAATATTTCGATAGATATTCTCGTATAAGTATATATATACGAGTATTTACGAGTACGAGTATATATATATAGTAAACAAACCAAGACCATTACCTACCTATGTTTTCAGCTAATCCTTTAATATTTATTAAAATTATTAAACGACATTGAAATATACATATCACATTCATAAACCAAAAACTTATTTAGTTTTAAGAAAATTAAGGAGATTTATGAAATGGTCTTTATAAAATAATTCAACAACATTTATCAGAATTATAAAAGAAAAGCAATATTATTTACACCAAACAATATTAAAAGTGGGGACCGCTTATTTACGTTCCCCGTTTTAAATATTCATGTACTTGTAACCTCATAATGGCGTCATGAAAAATAATGACCAAGGAGTGATACAGACTTCATTACGTGTATTTCTTAGAATCCTTTTTGTTTCCATGACTTTTATGTGTCACATAAAGTGTGTTATACTTTTAAATAGACGTAAAAGATATTTTTTGAGTGTATAAACTTTTTTGACTTCCTCTCTCTGGGAGTCCATTACAAAACAAATGAATGTGACGCTTTGATGTTTGTCAATTATTTTCGTCACTATAAACAAGTTAACTTTTCGATTTATGTACTACAAATCACTTAGTACTTTTGTTAATGGCTAGGTCTACTTAGAGCTAAACGTCACTAAAACATGTCGATACGTAGGGATTTACATATTTTTATAACGACTAGAGCATTTATTTACAGTGTGTATTATAAGATGTTACGTGTTATTAAATATATAAAAATATAACCTAAAAAAATAAAAATTTAACCTAATGCACAAATAAGTAAAAAGGTAAAACTTAATGCGTGATGGCGTTATACGTCAACCTCAAGCAGTAGGAAAGTTGAATACAACTGGGATGCATTAAAAAAAACAGTTCTGTTTCTTGTGCGAGTATTTTACTTGTATATTCTTACTGCAGTACTAGAAATGAAATGGCATCCGAAAAATAAAGACGTAATAATTATATCAACTTAGCTAAGTGGCTTTCTTAAAATCCTTTTGTTACAGTGTCTTTTATGTTATGTATGATGTACGTATTTATTTTTAACTTGCCGTAAAATATTTTTTGAGTGTATATATCTTCAAAGAGTGATACAGTGAGTCATCAACTTTTATACGTGTATTTTATTACCGTGACTTTTTTTATGTTCTATGTATTTTTTTATTTTTATGGTTAAGTGTATTTTTATTATACTTTCAATAAAACTCAAATTACTGTGGCATGTAAGGCTTTAATTTATTCCCTTCTTAGTAACATAATATAACGTGCATCAGACTTCCTATTCCAGACAACTCTCAAATTGTGTATAATATAAATCTCATCATTTCGTGTTTTTAATTAAGTGTTTTGATTTATACGATACCACACTATTACTATAAATTTAGTTTAAATCGGACATTTCGTAGTTTTTTTTTTTATTATTGTGTCATTTAGTGTATTATAAAATGTTGCTATTTAATTTAAACGTCAAGAAATAACACAAACAAAAAGTAATCAAACACCGAATTGAGACGGTGTGATAAATTTCTGGAATGATCAGGCTGAATAAAACAGGTAATATATCAGATAATCATTTAAAGTTGCTTCCACTATGGAAAAGATTTGACATACATCTGAGATGATTTTAACATGTTTATCTTCACATCTAGGATACATGGCACAATACTACCATTTAGGCAAGCCTATATTGCCCATCAATAATATATAATAACACCTAATATAGTATACAAGCTTTTACCCGCGGCTTTGTTCGCATTTAAGCCATTAAAATTTATCCTTTATTACTTTTAATACCTCTAAGAATATGTGTACAAATTTTTAAAACGATTGGTGAAGTAGTGCTCGCCTGAAAATGTAACAAGAAACTTACCTTTGCATTTATAATATTAGTAAGGATAATATCATATAACCCAGTAAGACTAAATATGTCTATAATATATCTACATAAATATCTCTATAAATGTGTACATATCGATATCTACATGTTATTTGTTTGGAAAAGTTACTAAACGAAACTTGGGATATAACAAAATAAGTTTTTATAAGAGCGGTAAGCAGGGATGAACAAGTCAAATAAATCAAAGAAACCAACTCCGCGAAAGTTCAATAAGTAGTCAGCTGGTTTGGAGGAGCACTGATGAATTGAAGATTTAAATATACATTCAAACAAAGCGCCCTTTATTACTTTTTGCAGTATTGGAAGGCACAAAAATAGACTTTTGTAATATTAAATATATTAATCGTGATCGCCAACCTGATTCCTATTGATGAGGTCTAAGGCGCCCTTTATTACTTTTTGTAGTATTGGAATGCACAAAAATAGACTTTCGTATCAAGTAAAGTCAAATAAGAGAATACGGATTTTCTGATGGCAAAAATACACATGGTCTAAATATATTAATAGTGATGATGCGTAGTCAACCCTATTCCTATTAATGAGGACAGTAGGATCTTAAGCCTATTACGTAAGTTGACTGACAACTTAACATTTTTGTCGTGTCGTACCGTGGTCACGACGGGACTCCACAGTCCCGTCGTGACCACGGCCTATGCAACTAGGCCGAAATATCGACAAATAAAATAAAAAGAGATCGTGAGTATCCCGTATAAATAATTAAAAATGTTATTAATTCGCGACGATTTAAGTTTAAAATCCTATGACTGACAACTTTATTCTACGAAACGGAACACTCCAATAATGAGCACAGAAGCTACATTGAATACGTAAGACTGCAGTTCATAGTCCCAGTGACCGTATAACAGTCCTATGTTCACATTTTAAGAGATTCTCTACATATGACCTATTTTTCAAAGTCCAGAACCAATTCCGAGTTTGCTGTCTCGTGTATCCTCGTTCCATCAAAAGTATCCTTAAATAAACTCTTACCTCATTATCCTTGTCAGCGTCCCTCATATGCTGCGCTATAAAGCGAACACTCTGCAAAGCCGCCGCGACCTCTGGTGACAGATGGCGGGGCAACATGTTTTCTGATTCCGTCACTGAAAAAACTCTGCGTTAAAATCGTATTTTTGGTCATCTTTAGAAAATATAATGAAGTCCAGTTCGACTCTAGTAGAGACATTGAACGTGTGCTTGCGTCTTACGAGTTATTTGACAAAGATGCAGATGGTCTAATCTACTCAGTGGATCCTGACCAACAAGGGAAAAATGATTTAATGCTAACTATGGTCGTAATTCTTGTTTCTGTTATTCATTTTATCGCCTCTGCGGTCTAGCGGTTCAGGTATTGAACTTGACTGCATGAGGTCCCGGGTCCGAATCTCGGGTCGGGTAACAACAAGAAAATTTGTTTTTTTCAATTTTATGAATAAAAAAAATGGTGCTCGTGATTGGATATGTGCCCGGTTGGCGATAGGCTTGCCACCTATAACATTGTGGGACTTAGTGTCTTCGGCTAGTCGTGGTGCCCTGGTTGTGCCTCTGACTACCTCTTCGGGGATATGGGCGTGAAGATGCTATTATTCATTTTAAATATTTTTCAAGCCTATACTTGAAGTCAACTTGAACTACTTGAAGCCTATAGTTAAAGTCGGTTTTTAATCTTACTCAAGAATTTGTACTTGCAACTGATATGTCATGAATAAAGAATCTCGTCCAAACCTAAGCTTGGCGATAGACGCGTCCATTAGCTCCTATAAATATCTACTTACCAGATGCTCTTTGGGCTCCAGCTCCCATCATGTCATCTTCGGGCACTGGCGACTTTCTATAGTCCCCATCGTCATTCTTAGAACCAAATGCATCGGTCAAGCTGTCCCGGCTGAAAATCATCGTTTCGATTAGAATCTCCACTTTAAAACTGTAATCATAGTTTTATCACGTAGTGTTTATTAAATCACGAATTATCTTTCAGAAATCCATTAATGAGATATAAAATAACACTTATTTTTCTAAACAAATATGGTAATGGTGCGTTGCCAACCTAAAGCTAGGATGTTAGGCCTCTAGCAAAAGTAAGTTTACTGGATTCCCCACCCTCCAACCGGAACACGTCAACGGCAAGCACTGACGTTATGGCGGCTGAAATAGGTAGGGCGGTGGTACCAATCCGGGCGAGGCGCTGCGAAACTCTACCACCTAGTCAAATGTCACGGTGCTTGTGACGGTTAGTCTATACTCGCCTTTTACAAGCTGCCTGGCAGGAAAGCAGATGATCTATTCTGCAAAGGAGCCCGGACCAACACGCGACAAAGTTCTTAGACAAGGTTGGCAAATTTGAAATTGTAGGTGATGTCAGAATATCAAAAATAATTTTCCTCAAGAGGCGTGCTATTTTCACATTTGTATACGATATAAATTTTGTAAACTCAAAGTTACAATAAGCATTCTAATAAGCGATTGAAAATCTTTCTTAAATATATTCCATAAAAACAAAACAATACTAATTATTTCCTTATAAAATTTACACCTAGGCATTAAAATCAAAACCTTGATATTAAAACGTTCAAATTGGCTTTTATTACATAAAATACAGCTTTATTTTTGTAACCTATAACAGTCCGTAGCCTTTTACACCCTGTTGCAGACCACACTAAAATGTTCATAAAATCGCCAAATTATCACAATATGTGACTTCAAAATGGCGTCTCAGCTTTTAATACAATATTTTTATTTTTACACGAATTTATCTAACTCAAAATCAATCAAATTATATGTTTTTGTTACGAGTATCATTCGTTACTCAACGATTCATTTTTTAAGTAATACACAGAAGTACTTACATTAAAAAATATATACGTAAATATCCCTGGGTAAATGATGAAAAAAATAAAATATGAGTAATATTGATGTTATCTCAAAAGTAAGCAAATTGTCTTGTGATATGAGTGTTAGAAAACAAGCAAATAGCAAAAAAGACAATACTAACGTATGGAAATTTTAAGTATTTAACTAGCAAAATAAAACATTAACATAGCAGATACTGTATACTAAGCAAATTAAATAATTTTATTTGGATTTACAGATTTCTATGTTTGTGACATGCCTTTCCCCATCAGAAGATGAACTTGAGCCTCGTGGTTGATCGATGGAGTTAGGCATGTAGTTAAACAGTCAGCCGACGATGGTCAAAAATATATATCTATATATTAATACGTGCTGCCAAAACTTTTGACCCCTTTTTACGAAAATTGCGCGGACGCAGGAGCATAAAATTTGGCACAATTACAGTTTATGTGTAGGAGAAGTGCAAAACGCTAATATTTTTCAATAATAATGCTTATTAAGTGGGTTAAATCAATACATACATACAAGGCCGTCACCAAGGAGGGGCAAGAGGGGCAGCTGACCTCCTCTAGAGATTCTAAAAAAAAATGATAAAGCAAACAGTCTTATGCCTTTAACTTGACTTGATCGATTATTCTATTACTTTTTCTACTAGTTTGCTACCATTTAGAGCGAAATGCAAGGCAAGCCAAAACGTCGAGGGCACGAGGCTCCCGATTGAACCTACAATGTATATTTTTCTCAATTTCCGTATCAACTTGCCCCCATCTAGGCCATCGGCCACAAACACGCCGGTTTCGGAGACTCTTGACATCACTCTCGGATAATATCCGATTGATCTGATCGTGGAATGTCAACCTTGGTCTCCCCGGGTACCTACATAAATCCACATTCGCATTGTATATTCTGCTTTGTCAATCTTTCATCTAACATTCTTTCCACTTGCCTGAACCCGCGGAGCATGCCCTTACGCATTTTAACACAAACACTTTCTTTCAATCCAACTCTCTAGGATCTCACTGTTGCGAATGCGGTCAGCGAACGTTACACCACAGATTTTCCGTAGTGCTTTCATTTCGACCGCATTTATCCTACTTTCATGCTCTTTTTGACATACCCAACTCTCGCTTCCATACAATAACGTTGGGATAAGCACAGAATTATGCAAAGCGAGTCTAGCTTTTTGACTCAAAACCTCGCTTTGGAAAAGCTTACCCAAAGCTCTATTTACACTATTCCCTGCACTCACTCTCCTCTTTACATCCGCGGTGTACCTCCCATCCCTGCTAAGAGCACAACAAAGATATACAATTACATTCACTTGTTCCAGCACTTTTTTTTCAGTTGTTCAATAAATAAAACATTAACCACACTATCATGCATTTGACACACACAAACAAATACATTGATAATGATAAAAGATCACAGGTGGCGCACTAAAAAATTTGGAAACAAAGTAGTTGGTCTTGAGAAATGAAGATGGCGTTCTTATCAACAAGTTATTAAAATTTATTATGGTCGAATTTCGACCAATGGGCGACCACTAGTAGGAATAAATATAATAAACTCCAAGACTCCTCTCGGAACCGAACTCGAGTATCGCAGTAGGTCGATGGAGTTAGGCATGTACACCTCGGCTAACGAGACGATCACATAATCGGATTAAAGAGAATTCGGAATTAAAGCTACGACGCGTAATAAAGTATTTTATAATTTATAACCAATGTTGCTCTTAATGTACACAACATTAGTATGCATTTATAAATATTGCACGAATTTTGATTATTATAATTCAAACACTGACACCGGAACAGTTAATGTTCCAACTTCCGGCTAAATTATTACTCAAATTAGGAAATGGAAGCTGTTTGCGACAGTTCAGAATGCGACATTTAGCCGTATTATTTTCACATTGCGGGTAAGCTGATATTTGCGGGAAGAGGGAATTTGATAAACGGACAAATACATTAAAATGTGGCTTAGAGTATTGACATAATTTTGGCTGATAACAGAGACATAACATACATATATTATTTTGCAACATTTAATGCGTCATGTAAATATCTTTTTAAAGTAATAAAAAGGACTTTTTGATTAATTACGATTGATTTACTTATAAACATTTATTCTTAGAAAGAGAAAACTCATAGCAATGAAAAATGGAGAAGATTTTTAAGATCGGCCCTTCTTGCGACGCCATAGTTGACATTCGTACGAATCAACTGTGTACTCCGCTGGAATGCGACCCCTCTCCCGCTTCCCCGCGCGTCTCCCCGCACTCGCCGCAAGCGCTCAGTAGCGATAGCATTTTTGATACCGTTATCAAACCAAGAGATAAAAAAATGATAAATGAATTAATTTTAAATTTTAAAAAAATTGAAAAAATGATGAAAGAAAAATGACAAACGACGCAGCTCGCAAGAGACGAGAAAAAGTTAAACGGATTCATAAAGAATCTTCACGCCCATACCATCGAATTGGGTGACAGAGGACTAGCTGAAAACACTAAATCCCACAATGTGATAGGTGGCAAGCCTATCGCCAACCGGGCACATATCCAATCCCGAGCAAAATTTTTTTTTAGAAAATTGGAAAAAATACCCAATTTTGTTTTGTTGCCCGACCCGGGATTCGAACCTGGGACTTCAGGCAGTCAAGTCAAACAACTGAACCGCTAGATCACAGAGGCGGTAAGGTATATTATTGAAAACAAAGTTTTTCTCTTTGTTTACTACCCATAGACCATAAAGGCGTATTTATTCTCGTAAACTCTGAAAATCTTCTCTCTGCTTTACCTAATTGGCTAAAGATGCCAAAATACAAAATGATTTTCCGTACTGGTGTCAAAAGTTTTATCGGAATTTCTGCCTTGATACACAAGTTTAAAAAGCACAAAAATGATTGATTACAAAAGTACCCTCAAGTCCGAAGTAGGCTGCTATCAAAAGCTTTTAAAGAGTGGCAAATCAGTATTACCCAGAAAGTTCACGAAACAAAACATTGTAGGTTGGTATCATAAAATAAAATAATAAGTTTAAAATTTCGGAACGGGATATGATAATGGGATATTGACGAACAAATCAATTAACAACGTAGACGAGCGATTAAATTATAATATACGAGGGGTTTTACGACTTCGTCAACGTAGTAATTTTATGTCGTTTTTGGTCAACTTTGATGATTTTTTTAAACTTGAATACCTCATTTTAGTTTAGGTATGATTTTTAGAAAAAAAAAAGTTTTTTGATGAAGTCGAGTCAAACTATATCCAATCAAATGTCATCCAAACTGGTCTAGCAGATTAAACATGAAAGCGTAACAGACAGACAGCAAGATAGTCTCCCGCATGTATTATGGTACAATGTGGTAATAATTTTCACTCACTCTTTAATCTCAAATTAAAAATCTTTATGGGTTATTTTTTTTAGAAAATTGTGTCACCCCCGTGTTGGTCCGGGCTCCTTTGCAGAATAGACCATCTGCCTTCCTGCCAGGCAGCTCGTTAAATACGTACATAGGCTTACCGTCACTAATACCGTGACATACTACTAAGTGGTAGAGTTTCGCAAGAACTCCCCCAGATTGGTACCACCGCCTTACCTATTCCTGTCGCCATAACGTCAGTGCTTACGCTGACGTGTTCCAGTTCGAAAGATATGGGAGCCGGTAAACTTGCTTTTGCTTGAGGTTTAACATCCGAGCCTCAGGTTAGCAACGCACCATTACCACCTTTGGTGTCTCTAGGAGGAGTAAATTTCTTATCATCAGGAAATCCATCTGCTTGCTTGTCTTCCAATATCATAAAAAACACATACTTGAACTCTGGTATTTAGTATTCATAGAATCTATACTTGTTATCGTCGGTACTTGGTGGAATCCCATTGGCCAACCAAATAAGTACGGAACCTTAAATTAAAACAGTCTTTTTATCTTTAGTTTTAAAGCCCTGATGATGATGTTAAAAGTGAAACCAGTTGGCTATAGAGTAACGAAAAGTATTAAATAAAGTGTATAGTGCTTAAGTACAGATGTTTACTTAAAAAGTGTACCTTTAGTATTCACTTTGAGTTTAATCAAAATCGGTCGAGTAGTTTTGTCCTAAAAGCATAACAGACAGACATTCTCATGCATAATATTATAATACGGATGGCAGGTTTCCGCCAGCAACATCATTCACGTAGCAATTTTAATTTTTCCTCTAATTAAGAAGTTATTCCATGCGTTAGAAGATAGCAAACAAGTACATGAGTTTCTTGGTGGTAAGTGACAACCGTGGCCTATAGAGAACTTAGATGTTATAAGAGCGTCGTTATTCTGTGGCCTGGACGTTAGACTAATTGTGCAAGTCCACTAAATTACCTTACTTTCCAGACCGAACATTACAGAATCACAATGGTGACAGGAACAGGTAAGGCGGTAAATCCCTACCCGAACAAGTTGCTACCCAGCAGTGTCCATCTAGTTGTTTTGTTGTTAATGACCTTATTAAACCTATGGTCGCCTTTTATGAGCTGCCTGATAGAAAGGCAGAGAGTCCTTTTTACTCGGCGGACCCGGACAAACACTGGAAAACGTTCAAGCTTGTTAAACTTAAATATATTTCCTCTATAAGGAATGTCCATAGTTGACTGCCTTGTTGGTCGGGTGGTTAGCGTATACGCCTAACTACACTGAACAGCCGCGAGGCTCGGGTTTGATTCCCGACGGGGGCAGGTATTTGTGTGACGAACATTTAGATAACTGCTTTTCCGGGTCTGGGTGTTTATTAAATTTATTCTTGTATCTATTTAAGTATTTCTACGTAGTAGAATCGTTGACTAATGATCCCTGACCCTTAAGTTTTTAAAAATGTCGCTGCGCACGAGTCTACTACTATGTAAATAAAGTTTTCTTATTCTAGTCCTGATTCTTGGCAAAGATGTTTACTCCCATAGCAGTTCTTTGAGAGTTGATTTTTTAAAGAAAACTAGCTTATGTTTAAACTCGAATCAATAATTATAAGTATATCAAATTTTATGAAATACGATACAACGCTTTAAAGACAGATAGATAGACAGACTTTTGCATTTATGGATATTTGAGTTGAGTTTAAGACGAATTTAAATTCCTGTGCTCTAATTTTTAAATTGGAATTCGAATTTTAAAGCAAGTCAGCTATAATTACCATCAAACAGTTATTGAGAACTTTCGAATACTAATTTGGCACGAACTAAAACTTTTCATGCCACCACAAAGTTTTGATTTCGGTTGCTCAAACAATTTTTGATGAACTTTCGTATTAGGTTTCATGTTTGCGTATGTTCTCTTTTTAAATGGATGTTCGACAAAATTAAATTTCTGTATTAAATTAAATATGAATTAATTTACAGCAAAAAAAACTACTTTTGGGAACATCTGTTTCTTTAAATCAAGAAAAAAAATGTATTAAATCGATGGACTACAGATTCAGGCACAGTCTAATACATTAGATAATACATTAACTATACGTAGTTACCGTACCTCGTTATTGTCTAATATTTTATTTCATAGTATAGTCAATACAAAAACAGCTTTAAAAAGGTTGACTGGAACAATTTTGCGATAAAACTGCTTTTTTGCCTCTAGTTTTTGTTTTTTGTTTTTGGTACACAATAAAGAGTTGTTGTAATGTAACTTTGTAAAACCAGTATTTATAAATTTATAATAGTTTGCTAATGATGACGATAATATTACTAAGTGGAAAAATACTACAGAGGTATCTTCTCTTTTCTATTAGTAATACAGAAAAAAGTATTGAAATTCCGTGCGTTGTTGTATAATATACCATTTGCTTCTCTACAAAGCAACTCGTGGGAGGCGAGCTCAGATTAAAATTTAGGCTATTACCAACAAGACCACTGATTGTAGAGTACTGTGCAACAACTTGCTCGCGTAGGGATCTAGCGCCTTACCTATTCCTGCTGTCATATTGACTATGTCATGTTCCGGTTTTAAAAGCAAGGTAGTTGGTAGACTTGAACTAAAGGTCTTCCATTTCGACTAACATCTATGATGTGTATAGGCCCATAGTCACCTATGTCTATAGGCACCTGTAACAGCTATTTTGTCTATAGACCACAGTTGTCTTTCACCGGAGAGTGTCGTACTTGTTCGCTAACTGCTAAGATAAAATAAAAGACAACTTAATAAAATTAAATATTAAAATATATTACAATATAAAAAAATCATATCCCTGACAATCAAATAATCAAATACTCTAAATTTAAACCACTACAACTAAAATCAACGTGTTATATTTGCGATTCCTTAATTATCGATTTATTTGCTTGAGCGTCGTCAACGAATAACTTTAAGGGTTCAAGCGTTATCAATCTCATTTCCTTTTAAGTTTTTACAGTTTCATATTTTTTAGACGATACCATACTAAATAAATAATTTATTCGATAATATTAAGTTTCAACAGTTTAACCTGTATTATTATTCAAAACGCATGAAAAGGAGACATCTTGTACGTACTAAAAACAACTGTCACGAAGTATATTTTACAGCAGAACGTTATAACATAGGCCAATATCATTTTGCCACAAAATATTAAGTACCACATCCAATAAATATCCGAGTTATCGTAACCCGATATTACGAGCGTTCAAACCGCAATAAAAACGCTCGTCTGCGATACCCAAACAATATAATCCTGTCACGCTGCATTGAATTACTGCTCATTTCGGCTTTTACACAATTCACCTCGTATGCTAAAAGGGTGGCGTGGAAATAATTCGGCTACCAAATAACATTTAAAGTGAAATACAATTATCGATATCGCGTTATTATTGATTGAGAATTATAAAAAAAATGTTGAGGCAGTGAACTGAGAATTTATTATACTACATATAAGTCAGTGATGGCTTGGATCCGATCTATCTACCGGCCATCTGACAATGATAACAAGGAATCATACATGGTTAAGCTCAAGCAAACACATTTTGAAGGTTTCAAGTTTTGTGTAACACTGTCGACATTGCGACATTGTGCAATGCTAAAACTGATTAATTATTATGGATATCGAACGAAATCGACAGAAAACAGGTGTTCACTTTCTGTCACGTAACATTTTGATTAGCTATCTCCCTTGTTTAGTATCTAGCTATATTTAACAGTGGTGGTAATTTTGTTGCTCATGTACTAAACTAATTGTACGTTATCGCTATCTTCTTTCAACGAAAGTAGTAGAAAGAGACAAAGCACTTTTAATGCCGTCAGATTAGTCTGTATACGACATTTCTTCAGACGTTTAATCTATCACTTGGTAAACTTTAATCAAAAACATCACAATTTTCCATGTTCGGGACTAATCATCTCCATGTTCCATCTCTTTTGTTTTTGTTTAATTTGAAAAAGATAGCACGCATTTACAATAAGTTTAGTTTGTGAACAGAAGAATCAGTGTCTTGCAAAGTTACCTATTTTCAATTTAATTGACATTGAAGATAACCTTCCTGTAATATGTAAGGTCTAAAACATGAGCATATTTAAGGGTGTTTAAGTTCGTATTTCCGAAGAGATACAACCAGGTCACTCACGATTAGCCAAAGATAAATAACTTAACTAAATTCTCTTAGTCCCACAATGTGATAATTAGCAAATCTATCACCTACCAGGAACTTATCCAATTCCGAGCAACGTTGTTTTTATTAGGAAACTTAGAAACATATTGTTAGTTGCTTAATTCGGAAGTCAAACCAGAGATCTCATGCAGACATAGCCAATACCGGACTACCAGGTCCTAGAGATGTTAAGAATATGAATATATTGTCTGAACGCGACTTCATCAGCGTAGAATAGGTACGATTTTCATACAAACGTTCATCTTTGAAAAATGGTCTGTTTGAATTCGAATCTTTACCGTTACGCATACTAAATTTCATTAAAATTAGTACAGAGGTACTATAGAGGTCAGATAGACAGCTAGACAAACAGACTTTCGCATTTGTAATATTATAAGTACTAATGGTATCATAATAAATTTTAATTATAAGATAATCAATATAAATTATTAAAATAAATTGTAAATATATATAACATTGTTAAGGTACTATTGTTGATTACCTTGTTTGATAACTCCATCTTCATGTATGAAGACCGAGTACTTTGTTTCCAAACATTATTAAAATAGTTTGTGCGCCGTCTTAGAGCTTTTAATGTGATCAATATTTTTGTTTGTGTGTGTGTGTTAAATGCACGATAGTAAGTATGTGTAATTTTTATTTTTCTTGATTTAATGTACTTTATTAACCTTATTATTGAAAAATATTAGGGTTCTGCACTTCTCCTACAAATACACTGTAAGTGTGCCTAATTTTATACTCCTTCATCCTTCGCCCACGTAATTTTCGTAAAAAGGCTTCAAAGTTTTTGCTTCACATAATAATATTATCGTAGTGTGGGCTATCGTTATTACTTATACACTTATTACTGTTATTACAGTTATATCATATAATGCTGATTTGTGTTAAATATTTGTTCAGACCATTTTTAATTGAGTTTACAGAGAGAACAGTAATCACTTTCTGGTTGTTACAGTCTTTCATCTCCACATTCGGTAAATATTAACAGATGTTGCAGAATACATTGGTAAATAGAAATTCATACCTCATTTCCAGCTCATTTGTATATCCGTTCGATACAAAGGTGTCATCGTAGTCTGGCAGCGAGTACTTGGTCCTTCTCATCATCAGAAGTTTGGGCATCAGTTGCAAAAACAACTTCCTCATCCAGGGCGGCATTGTGTGCGTTGACGGTGACCTGAGTTACATCGAAAAGTTTGAATACAAACAATAAAAACAGTACAAACAATAAAAGCAATATTAAAAAGGACAACCGGACTGAGATACTGCTATTTTTTAACAGAGCAATTGTTACTTTTTGTTATTTAAGTATGTATTGTAAAATTGTGACGTGCATATGTTCGAACCTAAAAATAATCTCATTTATACATGTACCATGGAAACATTATAACTCTTTTATAAATATTAAAATACAAACATTTTTAACGTATGAGAGTGCTATATATAGTGTCCTTCCAAATAAGTTGTTAAAATTTTATTACAATATTGTCTAAAAAAATTCCATACTGGTAGCTTTTTTCGATAAATTTACAAATCTTTTGTATTTTATAGACATTTTTAAATTTCACCTTAGCCCGAAATGTTTAATTTCATAATTATACCGGCTTCCATCTCGTGTTCTAGTAACGTTTAGTTATTTTACTAGTCTGTGGTACATGACATGAACTCAAGAACAGACAATTATGAAGGATACCAATTGCTTATGTATTTCATTCAAACTACCAAAAAGAGTTGGAAAACTTGAACAGACAATCATTAATGAATGTTTTATTAAACTGGGATTACAGAGGCAGCTTCTTTTGATTTTAAACAGTTTTTACTTGTTTTTTTATCCCTTTCTTGGTACAACTTGGTAAAACTTGGTATACGTTTAGTTAGAAAATTAAATTACACATAATCAGTAGGTATGTATTGTCAATTCAAGATGGCTGTCTCATCAAACTAACGAATTACGTTATTTTTGTTTAATCTAACCAACATGGGAATCATCTGAAAGAACTTGACTGTTAAAATACAGCCATCAACAAGCAAATCCAAGATGGCTGCTGTCAATATGGCTGAAAAAATCTAAGAATAAAGCTGAAAGAGTAGTATAAATTACTAAGAAACAAAAATTATGTCGTTTTAAATTTTTTTTTCGGCTTATATTTTTATATACCCTAAAAAAGCAAAACAAAGATAGCTGCTATCACAAAATGGTTAAAAAAATCAAAGAAAAAACTGAAATGGTAGAATAAATTGTTTATTTAAAAAACATCGAAATATTTTTTTTTAGGACTTATATTTTGATATACCATAAAAAAGCAAATCAAAGATGTCTGCTATCAAAAAATGGCTGAAAATATCAAAGAAAAAACTTAAAGATCTAATCTAAAATCTAAAGAATCTAAATATAAAAATATATCGTCTTAATTTTTATTTTCATGACAAATTATGATCTACCATAAAAAGAAAATCCAAGATTGCCACCACAAGATGACTAAAAAAAGCTGAAAATATAGAATAAATTATTAAGGAATAAAAAAACCGTTTCAATTTTTTTTGTGACTAATTTTTAATACGAGCTTTATCGAAAACTGCTCAAAACGTTACCTATACAGTTAGCGAGAGCAATGAAATCCAAATGGCTGCTTTTAAATCACAACATGAACAGTTAAATCCTGACAGTTCGTTTGTTCTCTTTGATTTAATACATTTCATGGCTATAATGGCACGGATTTTGTGATAGTGGTAATTATTACCAGCTATTTGTCGCTTTCAACGCTTTAGAGTTATATACACATAAGTCACAATCTAGACCCATAAGCCTTTACAGAATTAATAAGCGCATTTTAAAATTGAAATTGTAAGTGCCTCTTTTCTTATAACAGTACACTCATACAAATAATAGAAAAAGTAACGCAGATATCTGACCTTATCTATATATTAATTTACGAAAATTGCGCGGATGCAGGAGCATAAAATTTGGCACAGTTAAAGTTTATGTGTAGGAGAAGTGCAGAACGCTAATATATTTCAATAAAAATGCTTATAAAGTACATTCAATCTCTAAATAAAACATTACCCACACTAGCATGCATTTGACACATACAAACAAATATATTGATGTTAACGATAAAAGATCACAGATGGCGCACTAACTATTTAAGGAAACAAATTAGTTGGTCTTAAGAAATGAAGATGGTGTTCTTATCAACAAGATATTAATTAAAATTTGGATATTAAAATGTTACAATGGGCGACCGCTAGTAATAACTATTATGCAGAGGCGTATTAACCTATAGCAACAAACAAAGAAGCATAATTAAAAATGTTTACCATGATGACAACAACTTATAAGGCTTTTTATGAGCTATGGCAATATTACTTTGTAAGGATATTTTTGGGAGATATACGATAATAAAGAAGTAGACGGCTCTCCGGAACGGATATCCTACATGTTGCTGCTAACTTACAGCCATCCATAGCCAAGATTTGTACAGAGGGAGGCAGCCAAGAAAATCCTATTCTATGTTGTTTCAACCTATATTTGACCGCCTCTTTGGTTGAGTGGCTAGCGTACACGCCTAACCACACCAACCATCCGCGAGACTCGGGTTCGATTCCCGACAAGGGCATGCATGTGCATGATGAACATAAAGATGTCTGTATTTTCGGGTCTGGGTGTTCTGGTATCTAGTTTGAGAATTTCTACGTATTCGAATCGTTGGCTAACACCCATAACACAAGCATATAATTTGCTTACTTTAGACTCTGATTAAATTTGTCCAGGGATAATTATTTATTTATTTATTCAGGGTTTTTATTATATGGCCATCTCACATAATTACTTAGTAGAGGTAAGTTCGAAGGGTAAAGTAGCCGGTAAACTTACTTTTGCTCGAGGCCTAACAACCCGGCTTCAGGTTGGCAACGCAGCATTACCACCTTTGGTGTCTCTAGTCAACGTGAATTTCTTACCATCAGGAAATCCGTCTGCTTATTTGACTTCCAATATCATAAAAAAATTGGATTTTTATGAGTCAAATATTTAATTGATTCTATACTCAAACAACCATAAAAAGTAATAAATCTTGCACAAAGAAAGTTAACTTGCCCGGGTAGGGTACAGCGCCTTACCTGCCACCAAAATAAATAAATAATAATAATAAATAAATATCCTTTGACAAGTCACACAAAATGAATCAATACCCAAAGTAAGAAAATTATATTATGCTTGTGTTATGGGTGTTATTCAACGAATAATAAACAGAAATACTTAAATAGATACCAGAATATTTTTAATAAGCACCCAGACCCGGAAATGCAGACATCTAAATGTTCATCACACAAATGCCCGTCAGGAATCGAACCGCAGCCTCGCGGTTGGTCGATGTAGTTAGGCATGTACGTTAGCCAGTCGAGGAGGGTAGGGTAGCCGGTAGACTTGCACAATTGGGTTTACATCCCGGGCACAGGTCAGCGACGCACCTATAATATCTACGATGTCTATAACCATGGTTGTCTCTTGCCATGAGGACATCCGTGTGAAAAATAAACTATGTTGCTAGGTCACTACCAGCGGACGATAAAGTCAACACATTTCAACACCAACAAAAAAAGCGTTTGTCTGGTCAGTGTACTGACGATAGTTGAACGTGACAACGTCATAAGAACGGAGGCCGATTGTGCCTCAACGAAACCTCAACGCCTCAGAGCGAGGTAACGTCGCATGGTTACGTCGCATGAGTCATGTTTCTAGATGCCGCAAGAGTCATGTTTTTGGTGCGTTTTCATTTCAGAACCATCCTTTATCACAACACTAGATAGAGGAGTGTTGATGAACTGTGAAAAGAGGCTTGTTTATTGCCTCTGTCGCTTTCATAGTAAAAAATTGTTGCATCGTAGACTACACATTTTATATTTCATTGTGCCGTTATCGAAACACCGACAACACAAAGCACGTGTGAGATTTATGCTATCACGTTGTGTCTGAATATTTGGGATGGTTTTGTCGCTATTCTAGCTTTGGATACGATCAATACTTTGTACAGGTATTTCCCAATGCAGAAATTTCCTTTTGTACGATTTACCATTCATAGACCAGCTTCTCTCAGGTGATAGAGAGCATATATATTTTTATTTATTTATTTAAAATTCATGCACTATAGTGTACAAAGGTGGACTTAATGCTACATGGCATTCTCTACCAGTCAACCTAATTTTATTAGAAAGAATAATTAAATGGTATGCAAAGTAAAAAATAATAACTAAATATTTGCAAACATATATTCTATCCAATTTTCCTATAAATATTATAAATGCGAAAGTTGGTATCTATCTGTTTGTTTGTTACTCCTTCACGCAAAAACTGCTGAACCGATTTTCATGAAAGTTGGTTTACCCATAAAAGGTAACTGGGATTAACACATAGGATAGTTTTTATCCCGAAATAAATGTTTCTGTGAAACCATGGATTTCGCGGTGCTGCAGTAGCGAGCAGTGGGTGGACATTATGGAACATCAACAAACTTTATTGTAATGTGCACTCCATTTTAAACTTTATTACAAGTATGATAAGATATAATTTGAATGTAAATTTTAAATTTGTTTCAACCGGTCACAAATACCAACCTGACAGCAATCATTTTTGTGTTGTTCGATTGGCAATATCTTTTATGAGACAAGTGACAACTACCCACTGTTAAATATAAATTTTTCCATCTTTGTTGTTGAGAAACACGTTATTGAGAATTTGTTTTAAAAGTTTTACTTCTTTAATCTGCGTTTTCAAATTAGTGTTCAGTTATTAATTTTACTGTTTTTAGATTTTCAGTAAATCATTGGACGTTTTAACACCATTAACTTAGTGTATTTTTAGTGTTAATGTGATTAGATCTTATGTGCAGTAAAACATTTTCATGCTTGTTCCGTTTAGTTTAAAGAAGATTAAGATTTACGTGTTTGTATTAAAATAGCATAGCATAGCCACTTTGCAAAATGAATGTCAATGTAATGTAATGGACAACATCTGTTGAAATATTCAAAACATTGTTCGTTTTAAAGATGAAGTATGCAATGGTGTGTTTATTACATTTACCGTGGGGCACCCTGTACACAAATACCAAAATTAATGAAACTCAGACTCAGAATTACAGTACTATGTTACTCATCGTTTAAACCTGATCCTACATATTTGTGCCTCGTAGATAAACGATAAAAGTTGTAAGGTTTACGTCGTAAAATTTAGGTTTGCGTGTATCGTAAGGTACTTGGTGCAGAAGTACTTGTGAAATTTACTATGATAAAATTTTGTAATCATGACAAATAACATTCTGCAGGAAATGCTAAAATTCTGGTGTTAATTATTAAACATGTAATAAAAAAATCAACTTTTATTTATTATCTTTATTAAGTCATGCTTCTACCAGTTAATCTGGTCGTAATATTTCGAAATGGTAAATTTTATAATACTGAGCTGTGGGGGCTGTTTTTATCGAAAAAAAGCACATCACTAACATTTATCGTAAATAATTATCGACTTGTCCCATCGCTATCCAATGTCAATTATGATAGCTTGTCAGTGGGGCCAACATTGTACAGTTTATGGTTACGCCACAATATTGTGTGGTTGGTGTTATTTACCGTTTATTTCAGAACTGAACGAAATATAGGTATTGCCGTCTCTTAGAACGTAGTGATTATATAACGGGTTAGAAAGGAATTAAAAATTTCGCCACGGGACTTGAATCCTCAGTAGCTCAATTGGTTAGAGCATTCGTCGGCTTGAGACGAAAGGTTACAGGTTCAATTCCTGTCTGGGGCGAATTTTTTTCTTTCTTTAAAATTTATAGAGATTATATACTCTTTGGTAACAAGTGCCGCATCAAAACGAGTCACGTTATTTCGTTCGGCAATCTTTTTAAAAATGATAGGTGCGTGTTCGTCTTTTTTTGAGACAAACCAACACCACAAGGTTACCTACTTATATTATTTATTGCCTACGTGGTTATTGCAATTAGATTGTTAAAAAATAATAACTTGTAAACCCTATTGCTTCAATGGAGTGTACGTAAGTATTTTATCTACTTTATTTAATCAACTAGGCTACCATATTTGTACTGTGCCAACTCCTTTGATAGAAGTTATTATATCTGAATCATAAGGTGTAGGCGTAAATAATTTTTATCACCTAAAATCGCAGCGCGGAAACACGTGTACTTCTATTACTAGTCTGTGGCGGAAACTGTTGTCTATTTTCTAGAGATGTATGTCATTAAACCTTGAGTTTTGTCGCCATCTTAAATGAAGATGGTCGTAATTTTATCACAATTATTGAATTTAGTGTAAATTATGAGTAGAATTAGTTAATTTAGATGGGAGTTAGTTTAATATTGTTTAGTGAAAGTGCACAAATGAAATAATCATGAAGAAATTAGTGTATCGTGAATCGGTAAATCGTTCCTCGCTGCCGCCAAATCTCCCAAAGTGAGCTTGTGTAAAATGACCACCGCTTTCCTCAGGACCCTGACGTGACTTTGTAAATAGTGACTAATGACTATAAGAATAATTAATACGGAAAACGCGTGAATAATGACTTTATAAGAAATAATTAATACTGAAGACGTGGCAGCATGGCCTAAAAGTCTTAGCCGGCCCCAGAAAAGGGCAAATTAACTTAACTTAATTCATTTGACATTTCCTGTTTTCTCTTCTCAAATTAACGAGGCTTAAACCTTTAGCTTGTAATATGGAATGTTTTAGTTCTTCATAGACGTCATCGTGATCGTGGTAAAGTCAAAAAAAATGTATGACGCTTACATCCCCAAAGTCGTAGGCAGATGTACAACCAGAACACCCACAACAAGCCAAAGATACTGAGTCCACATAATAGGTAGCGAACGTATTACCAATCGGACACTTATCCAATATCCGGAAACGTTGTTTCATTTGGAAATTGGAATTTTTGGTTGCTTAGAATCAAATCTTGGACTTCATGCAATCAAGACATGGGACCACTAGGCGACGGACAACAAAATTTTATTTAATCCATTTAAAAGAAGACCTTAACACGACTTTCTATGACGATTTATAAATATATACTTGTTAATATTTTAACTATCGTAAAAGCACTGAAAATATTTTGTACGGAATCTTAATTACCTTTAACAAAAAATAATACGAAAATCCTTCGTTAGTGTAGGACTCGCGCATGAACGGATGGAACAGTTTCCCTAATACTTTTATCGTTGTTTTAATTATAGTCAGGAGAAAGTTCTTGTATAAGATCAAAAATATAAGTTTAATAGTAAATTTAAAAAGTTTAGAAAAACCTAACACACAATTCGAAGATGAAGATCGAAGATTCACAATTCGAATTATTAATTGATTGACATTCAAGCTTACCATTCGTGAGTAAGACTGTACGACATCCGCGGGTCAGCTAGACATTACATAGTATAAAATAAAATCGCTTCCTCTGCCCCTATGTCTCTTTGTATGCTAACCAACTACTTTTTTTTGTATGCTTTGTAAACTACGCAACGGATTTTGATGCGGTTTTTTAATAGATAAAGTGATTGAAGAGGAAGGTTTATGTGTAGGTATATTTTTTACCCGTTGCGAAGCAGGGGTGGGCCGCTAGTATAAAATAAAACACAAAAACACACGTCTTTGACAATCTCCTCCATTTTTTCTTCGGTTGAAAATAAATACATTTTAGGAATACTTAAATATTTAGTCTATATGTATCCCATATTCCATTCTTCATTGTAAATCGTTAATGCCTAAATTAGTTACTTAAAGACTTCTACAACTTATAACAATCTAGCAAATATTGCGTTTTTGGTGCTATTATATTTATATGCTTTGGTGCTATTATATTTAATGCTTAGTAGCTTTCTAATAAAACCCATGCAGTGTACTATTTACTAAGTAACTCTATCACCTACCTAAAAGAATAAAATCTTCCTGTATATCCATTATTTCTTCCTCCTATTATCATTAGTTACAAATAAATGCTCAACAGTGAATGCCTAGATGTCGAAATATACCATTTTTTATGAGATCAGAACAGGCAGTCAGAGAGATTTCCTAGTGCCAGGAAATATGAGTTGCCTATAAATGCGAAAGATAGTAATCGTACTGAGTTAACTCAATACTAGGTTGTCAAATATCAAAAATTTATCGGCTACCTTCCCTTGACCGGAACATGGCAGTTGTGAATATTGACGTTTTGATAGCAAGAGTACTGATCCGGGCGAATCGTACAACATACTACTAACTTCTCTTAAACACGGTGTTATAAACAAATGAAGCGTCGTCGAAAAGCATTTGGACTATATTATCCTATATAGCACAAGACAGGATATGATAAATAGTAAAATACATTTTAAAGAGTTAAATTAATCTATAATATAATATTTAACATCCTTAATATAACAACGAATTGCTAAATGTGTTGGTAAGCGCATGAATTCCTTACTGAGTGACGTAACCGATTTAAATAATTATTTTTTTGTTGTGTTAGTTATTGTCAGTAGAAGGTTTTTATGAATAGAAATACCGAGAAAATTGTAGGGAAAATGGGAAAACTATACATTATTTTTCCCTACAAACTAAACGGGTGGAACGAAGTTCGCCGGGACAGCTACTAACAGACAAATATTCAATTGTATGCAAATTCTTCAATAAATTTATCTTTTGTACCCCCCCCCATCTATCTTTTGTACCCATGTAGCATTAGGTCAACTGTCTTCTCTAATGGGAACACATTTTTAATAAATATAATCAAATTTTCTTATGCGGTACAAACTGAAGATATTGTGCACCAGAATTCAAAATAGATTGATTTACTAACAGTTAGTTTAAAAATAACTACTTAGTATTCTATAACAAACAGTTAAAGTATTCATCTTTAATAAATCCTTCATAACCAGCTTTGAAAACCTGTTGTGCTTTAATTAGATCTACTATCACTCAATAAGTGAAAAGATTTAAACATAATGTACATAAATTTGCATAAAAATAAATAGGCAAGCTATAAACTCACCTAAAATGCACGTTTAGAACACAAACAGTCATCCAAACACTTAGCGATACCAAAATCATAGTGAACAGCAAATACTTCCCTAACAGTGGTATCGCTAAAGACGTGGGTGGTATAATTTCAGCCAGTAACAGGAAAAACACAGTCAGCGAAACCAGAATTGAGATGCTTAACGATATCTACGAGAAAAAAGACATTACATATAATTTACCTGAAATGGACGTTTACAATGCAAACAGTGACCCAAACGCTGAGCGAGACGAGGATCATTGTAAATAGTAGATATTTCCCAAGCAAAGGAATCGCCAGGGATGTTGGCGGAATGATTTCAGCCAGACCAAGGAAGAACACAGTGAGGGACACCAGGATGGAGATGCAGAGCGATATCTATAGGAAAGAAGTCCTTTTTGAATATTTTGGTATCAGTTAAATAGCTGCAAGCATTGTCTTTCCACTATTATAGACTGGATACAAAATTTGCGATCATAATAACAAAAACTCCTATAATAATACAATTTTTTGATTAGGAATTGCAATAATTTATACGAAGTAATAAAATATTTATTCTGAAATAAATATTTGATTCAAACGTTCGCCCATTTTGTATCATTAAGATATTGAAATTTTGACGTGAAATACTAATATAATAAGAAAAATAGATAACTAAAATAACAAGAACGTTAAAATAATATATATACTTATTATATTTTTGCCAATTATTCATATTAATAACGATAGTAAACATATACTTTATATTTAACAAATTTCAAGTTCTTGTAGAAAGACAATATTAAGAAAGCAAACTCACACTAATGAAGCTACCACAACCACAGATCTAGCTAATGAATCAAAAAAGACCATAGCTGGTAATGGAGCAGGCACAAGGCAAATGGATGAAGAATGAATGACTGGGTCAAAGGATGGAAATGAAGATTATTTGAACTCTCAATTAAAATTATGGATTAAGGTTTCATTTATTCAAGATGTAAGTTATTGGTAAGTAAAATATCCTTGGAAATAATATAGTTATGTAGCTACTAATAAAAGTCGTCGTTACTCTAAGTCTATCACAGGCAGTTTTATTGAATATATCATGCAGTTTCTTACCACGACGCACCTAATGCTAAATTTATGTATTTTACAAAACCAGTACATCCGCTACTACAATAATGCTATAATCAATCATGCTCTTTTAAGATTATCGTTCAAATTTAGTACTATTTGTCTTTCGTATATTTTACTTAAAACATTTTGTTTACAAATGTTTTCGCAATTACAAATTTTAAGTTATTTTATCTCGGCGACTTTTATTCTTAACCACGTTTCATTGACTATGATTTAACAATTTGCTATTTTTCAAGCTGAATATCATTATCATTTACAAATGTTGTCTGTTAAATCATCATCAGAACATTTTGAACAATACAAATTCACGAAATCAGAAGTGGGATGCAAGTCCAAATTTTACTATCAATTTTGAGGTTATCATTAAATATGTATCACATTACAATGATATGAAGATTTTATCCAAAAACTTGTTTATTAAATGCAAGAAATAAATATCATATATTTAATATAATTACCTTTTCTCCGGAGTCAGAAGGTAAATAAAATACTAAAACAGTTAAAAATGTTAACCCCACACATGGAATTATTAAATTAACTGTATAGAAAAGTGTTTTTCGACGCATCGTAAGCTTGAATGTGATATCTGAAACAGATTTCTGATTTAGTAAAAATTAACAAAAAGTATAATGGGGCATAAAACTAAATTAAATTTAGTTGTATTGATTATTTTATCTGTATAAGTAAGTATGTATAAATACATACTTATACAGATAAAATAATATACATATCTGTATAAGTATGTAGTTGAGTAGCATCCATGACACAAGCTTATAATTTTCTTACTTTGGGGTTAGATTCGATTTGTATAATTTGTCCAGGGATATTTATTTATTAAGCTAAGGTATTATGTGTAATGGCGTAAATGCTCATTACTATCGTGTTAAGGCTTAGGAGCGTAAAGTAGCTTTTATATTATTTAAGCACGAGGTTAAGCATACTAGGTTTAGGTTGGCATAAGGCGATATATATTTCTTAGCATTAAGAAAACTTATACCTATAAAATAAATACTTATACTTATTTATTTTCCTAATACAATCCATGAAGAAACCTATCCGTATTGTGGACTGTTGCCATAGTCTACCCGATCAAGTAGTGAATATGCATTTGTCTCCTTGTACATGAGACATAACACTTTAATGGCAAACAAATCGGTCCTCCTCTCATAATGTAACATCAAGCTTATATTTTTTTGTTCTAACAATTTGTCCATTTTTTTTCTTCGTAACTGAGCTCTCTTAGTTGTAAAATCAAGTAATAATATATTGTAATGACTTTTTTAGATTTATATCACCACTCATTCTACTATAAGATTAGGTACCCATTTTGAAAGAAAGATAGTCGGTAATCGTACCGACCAAGCCTTGTCTCCTAGCCTTGGGTTAGCAATGTGCCAGAAATATTTATAAATTAATTTATTAAATCATTTGTTGTACACAAAAAATACATAAACTTTAAAACTAAAAGATTTGTACAAAAGATCAGCTTATCTCAAGTTCCAGCTCACCTAAAAAGGAGGTGATAAAGTAAATATCGTTGGTGTTTCTTACCATCATGAAATCCGCTTACTTGTATGATTTACAATACTGTAAAATCATACGTAATAAATGCTTAAATTTAGAAGGAAAAGCCACGCGTCACTGCCTAATCCCGCTATCAATTTCGAATAAGGTTGCCTACGTGACGAAAACAATTCAACATGTAGCATTGCTGGTATTCTACTACTCATTTGTTTTCATATACACGACAAAATAAAAGACACCTCACCTGAAAAAGGTTCTGGGCAGCATGGATAATATTCCTCATTTCTAGTGGCTGGTACTTCTAAAATATCCCATTCCACTGACAAATAAAACTCACTGAGATCTATACCAACATGCACAAGGCTACTTCCAGGTAGCTGATCCATGTGTTTTAAATCGACCTGTGTTGAAAAAAAATCTTGATATAAAACATTCACTAACATAAAAAATACATAAAGTATTTTTACTATTTACTTTTTAAGAAAAAGGAGATTTGATTTAAACTGTACATTTAATGTATGTTATTCAAATATTATTAGAAAAAAACCAAAGACTGGTTAACGTATTTTGCTTTATTACTCGACAGCCATTTGTGTAACAATCATAGTCTGTAGAAGATATGTGTATTTTATAGAGTTACTAGCGACCCGATACGGCTTGACAACGGGTATAAAATACACATATTATGAACCGAAGAGGGACTTCGATCACTTTATCTATTAAAGAAAACCGCATCAAAATCCGCTGAGTAGTTTTAAAGATTTAAGCACACAAAGGGACATAGGGACAGAGGAAGCGACTTTGTTTTATACTATGTAGTGAAAATGATAATATCGTATAAAATGTATTTTTATCTAATACACTTTTATTATGAACTTTTAACAAAAACATATAATTTGCTTACTTTAGGGTTATATCAATTTAACTCGACTTAAAAATATTAATTATTTTGGTATTATTCTTTCGACATAAATATTCCGCGACATATAAACAACAGACAAAAATTTCATTTCATTACTATAAAACATTTTTAACATTAAATAAATAAACATTCTTACACAAACAAATAACAAATGTGGCCAAATTACATTCTAATGATGCTTATTTATTTACTGTTAAAAAAAAATATATTTTCGTCTATTTCTATCTAGCTCTATCATATGAGTTGTATGTAAAGGATATCACTTACGAATATATTCTACCACATTGTCGTATTTAACTACAGTTACTAAATTTATCTAGACCGATTTTTTATAATATAAAAAAGGGAAACGGGGATGAATGTCTTCATAAAACTTTTAAGATGCATCACCAATTTCAGGATTAAATGTTAAGGTTCTTGCTGAAATAATTCTACATGAAAATGGATTTACTGGCTATCCTAGTCTCCCATCCAGAACACTGCAATAATTTTATGGTGCCAAAAATAAGTATCAGGGCGAGTCTTGCAATATTCTAACCACTTCAACAGTCTGACTGCACTAGTTGCAAAATGGTCTCGCAATCTAATATATCCCTTACTCCCACTAACTGACGATAGGGTTACTATTTTCTCACATCAGAAGTCTTCGTTTTAATAAAAAAGTAAAAACCTGAGCTCCATTGTATGTCCATGAGCCAAACTTCATAAAACACGTTTGCTCGTCAAATGGAAAATACTCGACGTTGATTTCGCATGACGACTTGTATATCGCTGGGGGTTTCCAGTTCACCTCGCCTGTGTGTTTTAGGGTTGCCTTGGTCATTAGAGTTACCTGAAAATAAGATAAGTGGAAACAGTCTATAGGTTTGCCAACATCAAAACACGAATCACAGGAAATAACAATTTCCGCCTCCACTGTCACGCAAAGGACTCACTCTATTACAATGGGAAAATTATTATCCTCGCCTGTCTAGAAGAGAATAAGACGACATACTATAAAAATCGCCTGTATGATCTAGTGGTCCAAGTGTTGGACTTGACTTTATGAGGTTCCAGGTACGATTCCCGGGCCGGGCAAAAAAAATGGGTTTTTCCAAATTTCCAATAAAAAAAAACGTTGCTCACGATTGAATGTGTGCCCGGTTGGCAATAGGCGTGCCACCTATCACATTGTGGGTCTGGCTTAGAGTCTTCGGGCAGTTGTGGGTGCCCTGGTTGTGCCTCTGCCTACCCCTTCGGGGATATGGGCATGAATATACTTACTTACGAGGGTGAATCCAAAAGTTCGTGGCCTAACCTACATGTAGCTATGACATCTTTTTAAAATCTACCGTCATTTGTTAGTATGTGTCAAATTGATTTATTGTGCGCAGTTTCATTCCGATACTGCACAATATAAATTTTCTGTGATTATTTGTTTAAAGCAATCTGACGCAATTTTCAATAATGGAGAAAATTGAACACCGTGTAGTCATTAAGTACCTCAATAAAAAAGGCCTATCATCAAAAGACATCCATCAAGATATGGTGAGCACTTTGGGGGAGTCTGCTCCATCGTATTCCAGTGTCATGAAGTGGGTAGCTGAGTTTAAATGCGGTCGTGAGAGCATTAAAGATGATCCTTGGAGTGGAAGGCCTACATCCTCTACCACGAAAGAAAACATCGATAAAATTTGTGATCTCGTACTGGGTGACCGACGTTTGACCTTTGTTAAGATAGCTGAGATAACAAACATTAGTTATGGCTGGGTGCAACACATAATAACGGAAGAGTTGGGGTTCCATAAGGTTTCTGCTCGCTGGGTCCCGAGGTTGCTTTCAGCTGAACAAAAACGAGTTCGATACACAATTTCGCGAGACTGTTTGGAACTTTTTGAGACTGATCCCGAGGACTTTTTGTCTAGATTTGTTACCATGGATGAAAGCTGGGTTCACCACCATACTCTTGAACCAAAGCCACAATCCAAACAGTGGAAAAGATCAGACTCTCCTACACCGAAAAAGGCTAAGGTCGTTTTGTCGACTAACAAAGTCATGGCTTCTGTTTTTTTGGGATGCGAAGGGCATTATTTTTGTAGATTATTTACCGAAAGGTCAAACTATAAATTCTAGTTGTTATTGTAATCTTTTACGAAGACTCCGGGAAGAAATAAAAGAAAAAGGCCGGGAATGTTGCGTAAGAAAGTTTTGTTTCATCAAGACAATGCACGTGTTCACACTTCGGTTGAAACAATGTCTGTAATCCATGATTGTGGCTACGAATTGCTGCCCCACCCACCTTTTTCGCCGGATTTAGCCCCCTCGGATTATCATTTATTTCCAAATTTAAAAAAAAACACTTGGGTGGCTCAAAATTTTCGACCAAAGATGAAGTGATAGTCACAGTAAACGACTATTTCGCCGACCTTCCGGAATCTTTTTTTTTCGAGGGGATAAACAAGTTGCAGGTCAGGTGGAAGAAGTGTGTTGAGCTAGATGGAGACTATGTCGAAAAATAAAAATAAATTTGGACCCACTTTTCTTTCATTTTCTTGGTCGGGCTTAGAACTTTTGGATCCACCCTCGTACATACTATAAAAACCTATACTGCAGAATAGCACTCACTTCATAATTTCCATCCCAATTGTTGTAGAGGACTATGTCAGGAAGCCAGATGTGTTCGGAGGGCACATACAACATCTCAACACCGCCGTAGTCATCCGGCTCCCATTGCAGTTTATAGTCAAACCATTTCTGCAAAACACACACAATATAGTAAACAAATAAGAGTAGTCAAGTGCTTGTCGACCTTCCCCATGAAAGGATCCGTAGGAATAACATTTTGGGCATTCCAACATTAGACAAAATGTCCCAAAATACAGCTATCCTTTATAACAGCTAAAAAATAATTCATATTAATTGTAGAATTAAAAAAATATATTTGGGGTCTTTAAAAATATGCTGTATCTCAAAAACTGTTGATTTTACCTTGTTCACACCAATGTTTTCAAAAGACTTGGAGAAAAATTGTTTCATAATGTAATTGTAAACACCCGCTAGTATAAAATTGATAAAAATAGTTTTGTTTTCATGTACTTACGGACGGCGCCTACAATTAGTTTTCTTTTTTTATTATTTTTTGGGTCGGATGGCAAAAATAAATTAGAAAATGTATATTTTTGATTTTTTAAATAATGTTGCCCGGGATTGGATATTATGTGCCCGGTTGGCGATAGACTTGCCACCTATCATATTATGGGACTTAGTGTCCTCGGCTAGTCGTGGGTGCCCTGGTTGTGCCTCTGCCTACCCCTTTGGTGATATGGGCGTTAAGATAACTAATTTTATTATTTTGGTATAAACATCCTGAACCGATTTACATAATACCTACTTCCTTCATCTGTGGTGTTACCTTCTATCTCTGCTTAAAGCACTATCAAGATATTATATTTCATTCATTTGTCTATACCGTCAACTAAAATTTACAGATCTTTGCGACAATATCTTGTTCAAAAACCATACTTTTTTTATGATATTGGAAGGCAAACAAACAAACGGATTTCCTGATGGTAAGAAATTCACTCTGCCAATAAAGATCCAATAAAGATACCAATAAAGATACCAATAAAGATACAATAAGATGAAATTCAATAAAGATACCAAAGGTGGTAACGGTGCGTTGCCAACCTGAGGCCGGGATGTTAGGCCTCGAGCAAAAGTAAGTCTACCGGCTACCTTACCCTCCAAACCGGATCACGTCATGACGTCATGACGTTATGGCGGCAGGAATAGGTGAGGTGGTATCAAGCCGGGTGAGTCGCTACGAAACTCTACCACCTAGTCAGATGACATGGTGTTATGGAGGTAAGCCTAAGCTCGCTTTTTACGAGCTCTCTGGCAGAAGGGCAGATGGGTTATTCTGCAAAGGAGCCCGGACCAACACGAGGAACTATGGTTTTATTCTCATTAAAGTATTAATTTATTGCTATGTAACTAAATAAATCGAAACCTGGATCTTTGCACCCACCGAATGTTACGTTGTACTTATTATTCTTTACCAATGTGTCTATTTTTAATGCCTAACTTCTAAAGAGACGATTTTAAGACGAAGACAGAAAATTCGAAGAAGTCACTTCTAATTGTAGAACCAACTAGTACTGGCTAATCCTAACTACTAGACAATTTTATCGCCATCGGGATGTGATGATCCCATCGCCTGCTAGTGTTTTATTTACGTAATAAGTCAGCGAACAAACACGCGGCTATCTGGGTGATATGAGATAAACACCACACAGACAGAAATACCATAGATGTTAAAGGGGCCTCGCCGTCCTGTGGCTGTGATGTAATAAATATACAAGTCTACTCTCCCTACTACCCACTACCCTCCGGATCGATCTAGTAATTAAGGTTACCGGATGATTCCACAATTGCAGTCAATCTAGGTGCAGTGCATTATCACTGACTCATGAAATATCGTCAATGTTCGCTATCGTCGTGGTCCATGCTTGAGGGTAAAATAGAAGAATAGATGCGTATTGCGTGCACATGGTTTTAATCCCGTCCACAAAATTTCGTCGCACCAGTAACATCAATGGTGTCCATGGGCAAAAATTATCTCTTTCTCTCAGGACAGTCCTCTATTGTTTACATTCTTATAACATACAAAAATAGTAGACGATGGGGTTTTCATATCAAAATTAAATGATTAATGTTAGATTAAATCACGTCTGTGGTCTATCGCTCCGGCATCGGGCTTGACTTCTTGAGTCCCTGGGTTCGATCCCCGGGTTAGGCAACAAAAAAATTAGAAAATGTGTATTTTTTATTTTCTAATAAAAATAACGTTCGTCGCCTCTCATATTGTGCGACTTTGTGTCTTCGGCTAGTCATGGGTGCCCTGGTTGTGCCTCTGCCTTCCTCTTCGGGGATATGGGCGTAAAGATAATTTTATTTTACTTTTTTTATTAGACAGAGTTATGTTATTACCTGTTCCACCCACAGATTAGTGGTCATAACCTGATTTTTCAGGTTGACTTCCATGAGCTGTGACAGTTTGAGCCCAAGCCTGACAGTCAGGATATCGCTGACATTCGTCACAGGTCGTATCAACCTATTGTAGTTACTCAGCAGATCATCATATAGCCGCTTCACATCTGGATTAGCTTCTAATAATTTTACACCTGGAAAATTGTAAAATATGTATGAGTGTTGTAATAAATTATATCTACCCATTTTTTAGAAATAAATATGTAGGTATATATAATATTATGTTCTCATAAAATAAACGTAAGTACATTTATATTTCAGAATAAAACAGAAACTACAGAACCGATTATAAAAATTAATTCCAGTAACAAAGGCTTTCATCAAAATCGGTTAAGTGACTTAATGACAAAAAGCTTCGGAGATAACTGTAAAGAAAAATTAAAAATTTAATTGTAAAATTTTCAAAAGACAGAAGAGGGAAAAAAGGCGGGTATTGTATAATAATTCACTGCATGTAGCCTTGTTTAAAATTTTAATAAGTAAAGAATTAAGACTTACCGAAAGCGTATTTAGTGAAATTGATTATCAACCAAATATATCCTAGTTTCATGATAGAAACTCAGTTTTCACTTATTTTTAATTTATGTTTATGAAATCTGATGCTGAATTCAGAGAGATGTTGGACGAGAAAAGATAACGCGCATGCGTAATCGATAGTCTCTACGCCTATGTCTACGCTACTCCTGATTTCGTAGAGCCATTGTAGAACTGTAATAGCGACATCTATGTTAAATTAACTGCGCTAACTAAACTAAGCGATTGCTTCCTTTTTTAATGCATGCATAATAGATGGTAGAACAAGCAAAGAACGCAATTTGCATTTTATTTAATTTTTACCTTGTAGACTCCATTTTAATTTATATATTTTAATAACTGTGAGACTAAATTCAATAACTGCGATTTATTTTTAATAGAAAAACATTACAGTTCTTGCATTTCACTTACCAAATACTACTTGTAGTGACATCTGTGATGAAATATAAAACTAAAATGGGAATGTGGAAGACTAGGTTTGATTTACAAATGGTTCTTATTCTTAATAATAGGTGGCAATAAATCAGTACAAATTTATTTTACGTTTTAAGCGAATGCAAAATTTCTAAATCGACTAGAAACTCTTGTTTTATATAAATAATATCTATAAACAATTAAAATGTAATAAACGTGTACCATAAAATTACTCATTGTATAGTAGGTAAGTTTAATAAAGACTTATAATGTTTAGAGCGTCTTTCACCATCTTCAAGTAAAGCTCCACGTAAGCTACTCGTCGATTAATGTGACAAGTAATCCACGATCGCATTTCATCACATCCGAGTAGCGTTAACCACCTCATAAACTGGCCCGTAACTAACTTGCCACTTTGAGCGCCAAGTAACGTGTTTAATCGACGAATAAGTAATCGCCGCGTCCTTTCCCATCTGCTTAACAGATGTCCTGTGCGTAGTTTTTATTACCTTTGTTGATTATTTTGCAAAAAAGGGTAAGTACTTATTATTGATAAATGTTTTTGGTTAAGTTCATTGAATTACAATTGGAAGAATTGGAACAAGCCTTAACACAATGAATTCCCGGATTTGCTTGATTTAGGCGGTCCTCCGAACCTAGCATTAAACTGGTTTCTACTTCGTGTTACTCTTTTCCCATGTAGTGCATCAGTTTGTTTTATTAACAATCGCATCTTTAAATTTTATTGCCAAACTCGTTAATACTTCACGTTAGTCCATTGTGAAGTTTGCACTCCTTTCTCTTTTTACAGGCATGATATTTTTTTTTATCGTAAAGCAAAGTATTGTAAATCGTATTGCCTCTGTGGTCTAGCGGTCCTGCATCGGACTTGACTTCTTGAGGTCCCGTATTCGCTCCTCGGGTCGGATAACACAAAAACTGAAAATTGCGTATTTTATTTTTTTTATTAAAGATAATGTTGCCCGGGATTGAACTTATACTCGGTTGACGAAAGGCGTGTTTGGCCTGGTTGTCCCTCTGCCTTCGGTGATATGGACGTGAAGATACTTTTTCTATAGTGCTGTAAATTACTTAAACAAAATAATCAGTACTTTAAAAATGTAAAAGATACGTGTGAAGTTTTTTTTAAAATTAAATTAACGAGCATTTTGCGGTGCGCACTCTCGTCGTTTGATGTTTTTGACAGTAATGACAATGGTATTAGTAGGAAAATACATTCCTTTCGTACACTCATTCCTTTAATCACCGCTTATGTGGCAAGTTATTAATTGACACTTTGCTTTCGTTGGTAAAACTGAAGCAAATTACTCGGAACTTTTATTAGC
>NJDC01001607.1:307858-349834 GCA_002245475.1 Calephelis virginiensis
ACAATATAAATTGTCACGTTCTTTACATGTGACAACCCTACCTAAAGTTCCCACCTCCCACCTCCGCGACCAGATCACAAATAGAGTCCGAACACGGGAAACAAAACCGGGAAGAACTGACCAGAGAGAACACCAAATCGCACTCGACGTACGTTTCGCCTCTACACCGAGGCATCCTCAGGAGTTCGACCGTACCGTACAAACGACGACACACGAGACTCGTGTTTCCCGAGCTCGTCCTATATTCGTGTTCTGGTCGCGGAGGTGGGTGGTGGGAACGTCAGTTAGGCTTGTCACATTCTGTGTCGTTTGGAGGATTATTTGCCACAACGGTTACACTGCTTACGCGGAATTAGCAAAATAAAGGCTTATTTTACATCTTTTATAATGGATTTCCGCAAAGTAACGCCTGATTCAATAAAAAAAAAAAGAAAACTTTAATATTAACGTTGTTCATTTTTGATATTTTGGAATGGTGAGGGAATAATTTTGCACGAATTGCTTTAATTATCTGTATGAAAGTACTTTTATTTATATGGTAGAATACAATATTTATTTGTTGCGCTGTCGTACACAAATTTGACAACACGAACATTCGCGCAATCGCTCTGCGCCGACTTACGTATTTTCGATCAGGTCACGTGCCCTGACACGTGTTAAGAAGTTTTTATCCATTCCAAAAAAAGTACGCAACGCCACTAAAGAAGTTTTCACTTCAAAAGAGATTAAGGAAGTTTGTAAACGTAAAAGTAATGTTGTAAGCATTGGTTTGCATCCGTCTGGACTGTACATTTAATACAAATTTAACACTAATCGGAAAAAACAAAGTTTCCTCCAAGGTCAGCTTTATTGTCAAGCATGATTACAACTATCTAGAATCCCTATTACTGAACGTTGTACAGAAATCAATTCTTAGATAAAGAGCTAAAGACAAATCAAATCTGTCCCGTTTGACATTAGTGTCTCAGACAACTATTTCGAGTTCACTGTTCACTGACCTGTCTCAACACAACTTTGTGGGGACGGTCAAAACATTTATCTAAAAATTCACGTTAGACTTGTACTTATGAATCTCTAACACTTTGGCCCTTATTCCATCGAAATTTGATCAGAATTACTATCTTAAGATGTCCACTACACGGTAGGCTTTTTTTATGATATTGGAAGGCAAAAAAGCAGACGGATTTCCTGATGGTACGAAATTCACGCCGCTTGGATTAAAAAATGTGTCAAAAAAAAAGGTGGTAATGGTGTGTTGCCAACCTGAGGTCGAGATGTTAGGCCTCGAGCAAAAGTAAGTTTACCGGCTACCTTACCCTCCAAACCGGAACACGTCATGACGCTATGGCAGCAGGAATAGGAAAGGCGGTGGTACCAATCCGGATGAATCGCTGCGAAACTCTACCACCTAGTCAGATGTTACGGTGTTAGTGACGGTAAGTATATGCTCGCCTTTTACAAGCTGCCTGGCAGGAAGGCAGACGGTCTATTCTGCAAAGGAGCCCGGACCAACACAGAGGAAACTTTTCTATCAGTCTTACCACAGAAATACGTTTGAATGATGCTAAGCAAAATGGATGCATATAAATGTCAGTCACCGCCTTACTCGGTAGGCATAAACTAATATTATCCTTATCCATTCAATTATAGTGGTAAATCTCAGCAAAACCAACGTGAATGGCCAACTAAGGCGATGACATGACATATTTTGAATCCATACATTTTTTTAACTATCACTTAAAAGTAATTCAGATTCTGTGGAAAAACTAACAACAAAGTCTTTAGTGTAATGGACATCTTAAGGGTTTTTGAACCTGAAATTCAAAATGAATCGCAATGTGAACCTTACTAAGCAAAATAGTTTTCCTGATCCTAAAAAAAACATTCTGTCAATTCTTATTCAAAGCTCACAATGAGCAGATTAAATAAGTCTAGTCAACACAGACATCAAGCTCTTACATTGAGAAAAATAGGTGTAGTTTACTAAAGGGAAACCTAAAGAAAACACGTCGACCCAGACCTTAAACTCTAATAGTGGGGGAAATAGCAATAGGTACGCAGTCTATTTATAACTTTGAGAACATGTTTTATTCAACCTGTATTTTTTATTATCGAGGAGACATTCGAGCAAGTGGGGCATCAGATGATAAGTCACAATGTGATAGGTGGCAAGCCTATAGCCAACCGGGCACATATCCAATCCAGAGCAACGTTTCTTTATTAGAAAATTGAAAAAAATTCCAAACCCAAAACCCAAACCCGGGACCTCATGCAATCAAGTCCAACTGAACCGCTAGACCACATAGGCAAAACGTGACCTATACCTTAGGCGCTATAGATGCGTCGTTCTCCTATGATCGGCTACTAAGCCTATTGTTCAGGTGTACTGGCTATTCTACTCTGAAACTGACTCACTAAAACACGGAGATACAAAATCACCATACTTCTTTTTGAACTGAACTGTGTGACCTGATAATTTGCCCCGTGTTGGCAAGAGTTCTCTACGTAGAATATACTTAACCCTGTCAGGCAGAGTTAAACGGGTCATTAACAATTGGTAATGACCCGTATCTTATTATATATTGGTGGTAGAGTGTTTTGCAGCAACTAGCCTGGTAGGGATTCTCCGATCTACCAATTCCTGCCGTCATAATGACAGTATTTCGGGCCAATCCGGAGGGTAGAGTAGCCGGAAGACTTGCACATTAGGCTTAACACCCCGCCAAAAGAACGGCGACGCACCTATAACATGTATAGTACCTGTAGATAGACTACGGTTGTCACCATCAGGAGAGCCGTTTGATTGTTTTCTATGTAATCCCAAAACAAATAATCCATTTTTACTAAAACCTCCCAGATTCTACAAAAAATCATGAAGTGTCTTTTGGCGTCTCATTAATAAACACGGAGTAAAGTACTCCAAGTTTCAACCTGATATTATAGTCTTTATTCCGATGTGGTGCCAGACTGTAACATCAATTTAATTTTACTCCTACCTTAGTCCATGTTAAGTAATAAGGCTGTTAGAGTTGTTGCTGTATTTTAACAATACTACGCTTATGGCGTGAAGCATCTTATAAACCCTTTGAAGTCCCCATTGGAATTTGAAGATGAAGAGAAAGCACACTGCTCTCCTGATGAATAAAAGATGCCGTGACTTACAGACACCATAAAACTTACAGGTGCTTCGGTTTCCTATGGCTGCGTAGTAAGGCCTATTGTGTAAGTCCACCGACTATACTGCCCTCTGGACAGTAATTACTGCACGCATAGGTAAAACTCTGGATCACTTTCTGAGCAAATTCCTGCACAGCATTTTACACGATTTATTTTGCACTTAGCAATAAACAAAATTGCAACTAAAATCCGCAAATAATGTGTTAATAGTTTATCCCCACCTAATAAACAATCATCACTACATACTATAAAACAAAGTCGCTTCCTTTGCCCCTATGTCCCTTTGTATGCTTAAATCTTTAAAACTACGCAACGGATTTTGATGCGTTTTTTTTAATAGATAAAATAATTGAAGAGGAAGGTTTATATGTATATTTTATACCCATGCGAAGCCGGGGCGGGCCGCTGGTTTCAGTATAAAAGAGTAGAAGTGTATGTAGATCGTTGACACCAAAACGGTAACCAGCTGAACTGAGCCGGCGTCTTTGATCGTACTGACCCACATTACCTAATACGGCGTCGGGGCACCGGATCCGCACCCTATTTTTGACCTAACCGTACTTATATCATTTGCGGCGAGACCGCTTGTTGCTTGTTAATATCGAGCCTATTCGGATTTATTTATTGCGGTTTTTAAATAATAGATGTGGGAAAGTCGTGGCCTAAAAACTGCAGGATATAATGAGTGGTGAAAACGTTTACGTCCTGAGTCTGGAAGTCGCAGGAAAAACTAATTGCAAAGCTCTTTTTTACACTGGCTGTCTAGTATGCGCCCGTAAAGACCTCTGTATTCAAATGTGTTTAAAAGCTGAAATGATCGTATACTGTTTCTCATGATTAACTTGAAAGTCGGTATAAGGTTTTTAACTACGAGCAAACTAGTTTTAGCAGATGAATGCCGAAAAGGTTAAGTGTCTTGAATAATTGGAAAAGCTAATTATATAATCCAAATAAACTATTTAATTTGCAACAATACACTGCTGCTATTTGGTGCTAATAAAACAGTTTAGTGGTGTGTGTTGTGTGGAGTTGGGGGTTTTGGCTTCCGGTAAGTCCAATTCATTCACAGCGCACTATTTTGCCTGTTTTGTGACGCCATAATATGTATACATTTTTTGGCTGAAAATTAAAAATTAAATATTTTTCTTGGATTTAAGTATGGATTTCCGCAAAATAGGGCATTCTTATATCAATAATTGTAAAATCTCTAAACTGCGAGTCACGCCAACGAACATTTGCGAGACTCGCTATATATTCTCGACAAGGCAGGTACTTATGTAATGGACAAAGACGTCTTTATTTCTGGGACTGGTTGTACATTAAACCGATTAATGTATCTTCTTTTGCTCAGGGTTACAATTAATTCTTTTACACAGGGTCACAATCCAAAGACCGTCCATATTTTAAAATAAGATGTTAAGGTTAAATGAAAGTAAGTTTCAAACATTATTGCCAAATTTTACTTCTACAAATATTGATTTAAAATGGACTTTAAATACATATCCCAATCGTGGTCTTACCACCTCGTACCTAGCACGAGCCATGACTCAACAGATGCCTATGGTGCGAATCAGCTAGGTAAGAAAATGCTTTAAATTAGAACCATGCGTCCGATACTTTGCGTCAAATAGAAACAATATTTTTTAAATTTTTAGATTGAAAGTGTTATCGTTTTTAAAAGGATTCCCAAAATTTGACCGGTCCTTTTAATGTAACCCTGTATATTAGTATCGTAGACCACTAAAACAAGCAAATTATATTTTGCTAACTTTGGGGGTAGACAAATTCGTTTAATTTTCGACAACAAAAATATCTATAATTTTATAAGGCGACAGAAGTATACCTACTGACGGTAACTAAATATGTGTTAGTTATTTAGTTCTCTCATGGGATTTTGTTGCGATTACGATTTTTTTTACTCTACTACGTTACAAAAATAGAATTATCTTGTAAGTTGAAACAAATTTACAAATTATTCAATAAAAATAAATAAAAATCGATCCAATAGTTTTGGAGTTTATTGCCAAATACCAAATCGCGAATGTGATAATTCCTGTTTTAATAAGGTAAATCACGATATCGAGATGCTCTCGATAAAAGAAACATCAAAATATGCTCATTATTGGCCGAATAACCTCATAATCTGTAGTCTGTACAGCTTAATCCCAGAATGTGATGACTTTCAACCACCGGGCTACGTTGTTTTTTAAAATAATCAAAAAACACATTTTGAGTTAGCCGCCTCTGGAACCGAACGTGAGACCTATTGTAGTCAACTCCAACCAAGGCAATACACCTCATACACTTTCGTCTACAAATAAATGATGTTCACGAAGCAAAACATGTCAGAACACTAACCTGACAAAGGAAAATATTAAAACGGTTAGCAGTTGACCAGCTACTCAACCCTTTACATCGGAACACAACAGTTATGAGCACTGACGTCACTACGACAAGATTAAATCAAGCCGTAGTACTAATGCAAGAGAGTTATTGCAGAAATATACCTGCTAACTAATCATAAACAAGCGGCACGCTATGACGGCCGTTTTGACACATTACAATAGTGATGAATGTGATAAAATATTACATTTATTATCGAAACAAATATGCAAGTAATAACCTCATTAGGCTTCTACTGGAATTTATAAGTTTCTGTATTTCTATCTAAGATGGCACCTAATACTTACTAACGTCAAACCGGTGGTTAAAAATGGTTAGATAAACATCAAACTGGCCATCAAAAGATGCCAGTGATTATAGTTATAATGACAAACAAACCGACATTCGCTTCTTACAAGCTATTTGGCAGGAAGTCAATTGGTCTGTATCCTTTGGAAAAGAGCTATACAGGGTTACAGGTATCTAACGCATAATCTTTCAAGGCCGGCTTTAGTACATCAAAAGCAACAACTTTTGTTCTACAACTTTTAGAAATTCACGAAAAATGAATTGGTTCTCCATACAAAAAGTTCATCATCCTCTGACAAAATGTATGGTAAGCCAATTTTTTTTTCGCGATTTTCTAAAGGTTGTAGAACAAAAGTAGGTGCTTTTGATGTACTGAAGCTGCACTAAAAAGGTTATGCGTTAGTTACCAGTAACCCTGCATATCTTTCAACATCAGAAATCTCGTTTGATTATCTTTTAACACTACGAGTATAATACGGTTTTCAGAAATGGTGAAAATATCGTTTGCTATTAGTCGTTATCGTTGATGGCAAACAAATTGTTAACAGAGGGAGGGGTTTTTGAAAAGAAAATGAATTTACGAGGGGGGATGGGGTGTACAGATTTTTAAGTGTAATTATATTGTGTCGCTTAAAGTACGATTTCTAAAAAGCAAATATCCATTTGGCATTGTTGAAGAAAGTATTGCCAATCAGCAATGCAAATGCATGTTTTTTTTTAATTTTCTGTAACTGTAACACTATCGGCTTGCTGCCTGTCGCATTGTGGGACTAGGTAAGGTAACTCGAGCTATTCGAAGATGCCCTAGTTGAGCCTCTGCTTACCTCTTCAGTGATACGAGCGTGAAGACACTTACTTGCCGATCGGGGCTCAAAATAAAACGTACATTAACGTAGAAATATGTTAAACTATGGTTTTACAGGATTACATCCTACATTGTATTTCTATGTTCATCACAAATAATCTATTCATTACTAAATCTTAAGCCTCAGGAGAAACAAATAAATTTAATTTTATAAATAAAATATATATAATTAAAATAAATAAAATAATACTAACGATCGTTAGGTACGTGACTAATGGGTGAAATGGAATGGTCCATCAGGAACTTTTTTTTTCATGTGAGAGGTTCCGATGGTAAGAGATAACCTTGGCCTATAGACACTATAAATCTAATATACACCAAAAAATGCTTACGACAATAATCTAATGATTTAATGTTAAACATGCTGTGGCTGCACTTGCCTTAATTCTTTTACGACTTCATAATGTTAGATGTACCTCGGTAGGAAGTAGGTAAATACTTGAGTAGGTATGGTGTGTCTCTGTCTTGTGACAGATATTCTTATATTGGCCAAATAACTAACTTAAACTTTTCAAAGTCAAAAATCTATATTTTTGACAGCGCTGCTTTCGCAATGATACTCGCGAACAATGCGCAGACGCACAAGATTGCTTCCGCGGCCGCCATGCTTGCAACGGTTTTACCCAGTAGCCCATATATCCAATAAGGACTGCGACAACTAGTCTTATAGAAATTATTTCACAGCATACATCAGGAATCTTATTTTTAATTTATTTCAAATCTTTAAAAGTTTTTTCTTAGGTCTTCAGTGCTTAAAACCGAACCAGAATATCCAAAATGGACTACGACAATAGATCTTACATCAGTAAACTTATGCAAGAGAAATCTGTAGTAGTTTGACACTAGGCTTATTACTCTCTGCCTACCCCGTTAGGAACTTAAGAGTGGAGATTGAAAGGTGAAAAATACCTGCATTTTCTGGCCTCTTTGGAGGCGCTGCATTCGCGATGATATTCGCGAACAATGCGCAGGCGCAGATCAGAACAGCTCCCGCGGCCGCCATGCTTGCAGAGGTATTCCCAACTAACCCGTCACCAGTAGGGACTGCGACAATTGTTCTTATATTAGCGCGAGCAAATTAAAGGCTTGACTGTAGTTTCCGGATTCCGCATGTGACGCGCATTGTTTTGAATGTTTGTTATTGTTTTTAGTGACCAAAAAAAGTTATGTAATAACTAGAGATATTCCAGTGTCAATGGATATGTACACAATATATAACTAGCGCAGTAAAACTGCAAAAACCGACTCTCAACTATTTCATTGGCTACCACGTCGCGATTTGGTGATTCTTTTAACGAAAGACAGCAAATGGTTCCATCTGAATTTTATCAACATCCTACTAGTAGTTTTTGAGTTACACTTAATGATGCATAAATATTTCACTCATCTTGACGACATCATCAAACATCAATAATGACGTCGTCAAGATAAGTAAAACAGTAAGATCCGAGAAAGAGTGGAGTTGAAAGAAAGAATTGGTGTTAAAATGCGAAAAGGCATGCTCCGCTGGTTAGGCCATGTGGAAAGAATGACAAATAAAATATTGACAAAGTAGATACACAACGCGAATATGAAAAGGGAAAATATAAAAGAAGTCAGACAGGTTTGTCAGGATCGTGAGGTTTGGCACTCGATAAGCTCTGCCTACCCCATAAGGGACTTGGCGTGAAGATATGTATGTATGTAAAATAAGTAAAGAATGTATTCACTATTAAATATAACTAATAATAAACTACTACTCGGATCATAATAAAACTTATATGGGACCACATCTGAATCAAGACCTACATTTTTCAAAAATAACCAAAATGGTTGGCTGTTGGTCGAGTAATCGCGTAACATACAAAAAAACGTAATCGAGTTGAGAACCATATCTTTTTAAGTAGCTTAAAAATTAATAGCGTGGAAATACTAACCTCACTACCGGTCAATTTCCGCTAACTTTCTTCCGTCAGAGATATAACACAAACAAATATATTGATGATAACGATCACAGACCACAATTATTGACAAAAAACTTCATAAATTGAAGTCCTTTGTCAATTAAAAACAATAGGTATAAAGTATAAATAATTGTAGTTGTCAAATCCGCCGTCAAGTAAGAACAATCAAAATTTACAAGTTTATTGAATAAAGATATGAAATTGAATACGAGCTATAAAACCAAACCCACTTATTTAACTTTAAAATTACAAAGAACACAACAAGAAAATCTTAAACTAAATGAGAAATTATATGACGCAACTAACAAACAACACCAAGAAATGTACAGAGCTATTGAACTAAGCAAAAAGAACTTGCTTCTAAAAAAAGAACTATCGGACGTTACAGAGGCCTTTAATTCTAAGGAGCAATCTTAAAAATGTTCAGCACGTATAATAGAATACAAGCCTTGCAATACCAAAACTATCGTCTAAGATACCAGATATGTTTATCCAAACAGAAGCGTAAAGAAGCAAGTACAAATGCTAGAAAGCTTGCAGAAGATAACTACTACTTAGAAAAGAATATAGAAAATGCATATAAAGAGCTATACAAAATGAAAAGACAAGTAAATATCGATTACTCAGAAGATAACAATTCAAATTCTGAAAACAACGTAATTAATCCAAGAAACGTTACTTATACAAAAAATATTACACCAGAAAACATTTCTTATACAAGAAAGAATCCATACACAAAAAAAGTTGTTTTTCGTCCAAAAAACAACACTTCTTACCCAGAAAGCACTATAACTGACGATGAAAACGACATTATTTACCCAGAAAGTGACAAAACTTATACAATAAACAACATTCCGTAAACAGAAAAGTAGGTAACGTATTTGCAAATGTATTGTGAATGTGTATACAGAAAGTACGTCGTGAATATTCAAGAATAAAAAAATAACTATAAAAATATTCTTAATCTAATATATATAAATCTCGTGTCACAATGTTTGTCCTCAATGGACTCCTAAACCACTTAACCGATTATAATAAAATTCGCACATCGTGTGCAGTTCGATCCAACTTGAGAGATAGGATAGCTTACATCTCAATTTATCGCGGGCGAAGGCGCGGGTAACAGCTAGTATATTATATAAATTACGTGTCACGTTGTTTGTCCGCGATGGACTTCTAAACTACTTAACCGATTTCAATTAAATTTGCGCACCGTGTGCAGTTTGATCCAACTTGAAAGATAGGATAGCTTACATCTCAATTTTATGATAAAAAAAAATATCTAATATATATAAATCTCGTGTCACAATGTTTGTCCTCAATGGACTCCTAAACCACTTAACCGATTATAATAAAATTCGCACACCGTGTGATGTTCGATCCAACTTGAGACATAGGATAGCTTACATCTCAATTTATCGCGGGCGAAGCCGCGGGTAAAAGCTAGTATATTATATAAATTACGTGTCACGTTGTTTGTCCGCGATGGACTTCTAAACTACTTAACCGATTTCAATCAAATTTGCACACCGTGTGCAGTTTGATCCAACTTGAAAGATAGGATAGCTTACATCTCAATTTTATGATAAAAAAAATTACCATCCGAGCGAAGCCGGAACAGGCAGCTATAATATAAAATATTCGTATGAACTGTCTACAGATATTATCAAATAAAGAAATTAGTTCCTCGTGTTACAAGATTTTTTTTGTTTCTTATAGTTAAATAGCACAACAAAAAAATTACACGTGATACAATGACCAAGGAAAAAAGGGATTCATTTTATATATTATATCAGATAATTAGGTTAAAAACTTCTTCTATCACTGTTGCACCATTAAAAAACTATTCCCTATCACCAGAAACTTTTTAATAGCAGACGATCAACATTCGGGTGTTCATATACTTACGTAAAGCGTTCAGAATGGGCGATAGAGACATATTTGCCGCAACTGTAAGTGATTATAAAATCTAAAAATGGCAAAGAGCGAAAAACAAATGCCTCAAAAGTTCTTTACGTGATGTATAAAAGGCCCCAAGTTGGTAGATTTGATTATAATAGTAAGTAAAACACGCCCCAGCCCCAGGTAGTAATAGGGATTTTGTAACCTCATGCTTATAGAACATAAGTAGGTATTTAGAACTGTTTTTATGACAAAAGTCAGTGGACAAACTCACCGTCCCCTTATTGGTAAGAAATAAGCTTTTTTATAAAAATGGAAGGCAAACAAGATTGTAAGAAACGGATTTCCTGGTGGTAAGAAATTCACGCCGCCTCGAAACACCAAAGGTCGTAATGGTGCTTTGCCAAACTGAGGCCGGGATTTTAGGCCTAGAGCAAAAGTAAGTTTACCGGCTACCTCACTCTCTGAACCGGAACACATCAACGGCAAGCATTGGACGTTATGGTGGCAGGAATAGATAAGTCGGTGGTACCAATCCGGGCGAGGCGCTGCGAAACTCTAGTAGGATGTCACGGTGTTAGTAAAGGTAAGCCTATGCTCGCCTTTTACGAGCTGTCTGGCAGGAAGTCAGATGCTCTATTCTGCAAAGGATCCCGGACCAACACGGCTACGGTAGAGAAAATAATTTATAACAAAGTGATCATAGACCAGGGTCGATAATTTTTAAAACCAAATAAAATAGTAGTAGGATGAAACCCATTAGAAAAGGAGGGAAATATTATAAAAATGAAGGGAAAAATATTTACGGGCGATCTGAGATAGGGTTGAGTTTTTGAGGGTAAAAAACGGCTTTTCTCGATTTCCGGCAAAACTAAAAGTCCTATCGACAAAAGTCAAGTGGCAAAGTTGTAGGTAATAAAAAGATCTAAAACTTTTATATTTACACTTTTTTCACATAACCTCAAAATTTATGTGAAAAATTCAAAAAAACAAGTTTTTGGTTTTTTATTTTTATCTTTTACAAAAAAAACATTAACGAAATTTGGTGAAAACTTACCTTTTTATGTCCCAAATACGCTGTCATTTATTTGATTAAAAATATTTATTTTTTCACCTTATTTTGAATTAATATCGAAAAAACACCCTAATTTTCAATCGAAAACTCACCCGTCAAAATATCAGCTTTTTTCAAAAAGTTGGTATGTTTTCTGTTCGTTGAAATCTCTACTTTTCGATGGTGAAAAAAAATAAGTTACTATAGTAAATCTTCTCAGAAAATGCAAAAATCGAAAAAAACTCGAATTCGAAATATTTTTTTTAATTTTTATATAAAATTTTGAGCTACTTATTAAAATTAACACTTTAATTACTCGACAAACATTAGATTACATGTTACACTGATAAAAAAATTGCAAATAAGAATATACTACTATAATTAAGAAACAAATAAGTTAATAAAATTAATATTTAATAAGACATTTACAATATTTGGAGAAAGTTATCGAATCTTCTTTAAATTATATGCGTAGATGTCTATTTATAACTATTTTAAGAAAAATTATATACCTGAGTGAACTACGAAAAATAGTAGCCCATCAAAAGGTATTTCATGGAGAAGTGGGGAAGGGGCTAGGCGAGTCTGGGTCTTCAGCCTAACCAGTATTCGAAATACAGTACAATATACAACATCGTTTATAAAAATACACGTCCACGCTGAGATTCTTGAAGATAATTGTGACAAGTTTACTTAAAAAAAAACTTTTCGAATCTGCATAGGAAGGTAATTACTATCTCTATTTTTATCTGTATCAATCAACTCAAACATAAAAATCGTAATATTTGCTTTAAAAAATAGTATGCTTAACGTAACCTAACCTAAAGATTGAAATTAAATGATGTTTTAGTACAAGATAAAAAAAATTATCTCCTTAATTTTGCACAAACAAATTTAGATAATCCCAATGAAAAAAAAATATTGGTTGTCGAAAACATGGTTTAAAATGCACAAATTTATGTTCAAACTGTCATGGTTCTGAAAATTGCTCCAATATTGAAGAAGAAACCTACGAAGAAGTTAATGATTCAGAAGAAATTGTGAATGAAGAACCAACACAGCCTGGAAATAATGTTGGAGAGGAAGAAGGTAATAGTCATGAAGATTTCGAAGATCTACTAGAATCGGAGATGTTTGACGAATCTAGCGATGAAGAAATGCCGTCAAAAAAACAAAAACTAATGGATAAGTGATTAGAATTGAAGATAAGATATTTATGAATCATAAGATTAATGTGTTAAAAATATGGTAATGAATAACGTAATCAGAATAAAGTATCTACATTTAATTGTACGATTTACATTTATATTTTTATATAATGAGATTTTCTATGACATAAATGTAATTAGCTTTAATATTTCAACTTTTTAATTAAAACAAATTGCAGCAATCACATTTTTTAAATGAAATTATTTATAATAATTTAAAAAAAATATTTCAAATTCGAGTTTTTTTCGATTTTTTGCATTTTCTGAGAAGATTTACTATAGGAACATATTTTTTTTTCATCATCGAAAAGTGGAGATTTCAACGAACGGAAAACATACCAACTTTTTGAAAAAAGCTGATATTTTGACGAGTGAGTTTCGATTGAAAATTAGGGTGTTTTTTTATATTAATTCAAAATAAGGTGAAAAAATAAATATTTTTAATCAAATAAATGACAGCGTATTTGGGACATAAAAAGGTAAGTTTTTACCAAATTTCGTTAATTTTTTTTTTTTTGTAAAAGATAAAAATAAAAAACCAAAAACTTGTTTTTTTGAATTTTTCACATAAATTTTGAGGTTATGTGAAAAAAGTGTAAATATAAAAGTTTTAGATCTCTTTATTACCTACAACTTTGCCACTTGACTTTTGTCGATAGGACTTTTAGTTTTGCCGGAAATCGAGAAAAGCCGTTTTTTACCCTCAAAAACTCCACCCCCATCCCCTCCCCGACCTCAGATCGCCCGTAAATTATTTTTCCCTTCATTTTTATAATATTCCCCTCCTTTTCTAATGGGTTTTGATCCTACTACTATTTTATTTCACTTTTTATTATTTTTAAAGGCTTCTACCCTGGTCTATCACGCAGCGCAGACGCAAGAAACAGAAAAAGAATCACACCCTTTCAGGCAAGTAAGGTGTGTTACCTGGGGACTGAAAACCAACAGAGGAGCATCAGATATTGTATATCCTAAAGGACTAATAATAGTTATATCACTACATAGGATTCACTAAATTTTGCTTCCTTCGTTAACAGATTAGCACCAAATTTGCTGAACGCCACAATTTTTGCAACACTAAACTACTAATATAATAAATGTGAAAGTGTGTTCATTCGTCCTTTCACGTCACAAACGGAGCGGTGTTAAAGATTACGTACATTTTAAATGCGAAGTAGCTCGACTACACACCAAAAGTGTTAGTATTTACTAACACTTAAGTGTTAGTAAATGGCGCTTTAGGTGAGAGAAAAGAATAGAAAGACCGAAAAACGCACTTTGAACAATCTGCGCTAGTCATCGCTAAGCTAAGATAGGTAGTTCACCCCGTGTCAGTCATAAATGGAAACTGTTTAAATCAAACTACTCACAACTATCCTGACAAATTTACTAACAGTACTACTATTTAAACTATGCGCTTCGGCTTTACATTTATACTTTTATTTTTAAATTGGCTGACCTAATCTAAATTTAAGCGAAAAAATTGATATAGCCCTACAACTCTATATAGATATCTGTAAAATACATTCGGATTTCCGAAGCTTGACGAATATAGCCGAAACTCATAATTTAAATAGTATTACTGTACTTACTTTAATAATTATTAAATGCTAATACTTTACATCATTTTTAAAAAAGATGTCAACTTGTGTTCCAAGCTCCTTGTAAAATTATTATCGGACCATCTTCGTTTTATTTAAAGGTATTGAAAAACAAATAGACATGCCTGACATTACCAAATACACAATAAATACGAGACTGAAAATCTGACAGATATCTCCTGAGATTACCGCCGGCTTAATATTACATTCCGTAACTGAACAATGAAACCCCTCTGCTTAAGATTTACATCTGTGCCATAGTGGCAAAAAAGGTATATTTACTACTTACTCTTAACAAAGACCAGGGGTGTTACCGTAAGCTCTTAAAACAGTTTATTTGAATTATACTATTTGTCATCGGAGAAAGACAACCTTATGACGTATACCATATATTGCACATAAAAGAGAACATTTACCAAGATGGAAATACTGCTATAAGCGTCCACGGTAGGGGCCCTGATGTCGTTAAACCCTGCCTCTGACTAATGTATTGACCTCTTTCGTTTTCATTTTGTTTATTAACATCACAAATCTCTCTGAAAGTGAGGCTGGTACATTAAGAGTCAGTCAGAAGTATTTGGAAATGACACCAGGATTTTTGATTTCATTGGATTTTGTTACGAGTGTAAATTTTGGCAGTAATCTTACTTGTCTTGGCAGTGTCTACTTAGTCATACCAACTATCAAATAGTTTACACTGAGCACCATCTTGTAAATCAGGAACACCACACAAAAAAAATATTTTTAAGGGAAAGCGCAAAGTGAACAACAAAAGTGCTCGAGCAAAGTTGAGCAAAACTTTCGACTGCTTAACATGACGGTCGCGTGCTCCGTGTTGCCGTGGGTTTGTAAACAGTTCAATAAGCTAAAAATTGAAAACTATTCTCCAGCATGAGCTTTAAACATCCAATCGTACATTTAATTCGATACATTGTACATTCGAAATATTGTACTAATCAGATCATCAGATCAGAATCAGTTCTTTGGTGAGGTCTAGATAGTTTATGCTGTGGCAACATCTACAACTGGACGCAGGCGGCGAGCATGCTCTCGCATGACCGGGAACTAGGCTTGCTTAGTTCATGTACTAAGAACTAATAAGAACAGTTCACAGTACTAGAACGAACTATTCCGTAACCGTATGCTTAATCGTTCATTTAGTACATCTCGTTCGCAATGTTTCATCAAGAACGGAATCATAGACAAAGAACAGAATGAAATATGAATACGAAGAATTATTGTTTGTCGCGCGCTGCTTATTGGACACGGTGTTTAAGATGTGATCGAACGAGAATAACAAATTGTTATTTTGACTTTTACTATCACTGAAATAGAGATTACAGTTAATGAGTTTGATGAATAATAGAAATAATTTGATAAATATCTCTACATAGCATAAAAAAAGTCGCTTACTCTGTCCCTTTCTATGCTACATAACGGATTTTGATCCGGTTTTTTTAATGGATAAAGTGATTGAAGAGGAAGGTTTATATCTAATCCCGTGCGAAGCCGGGGCGGGCCGCTAGTTGTAAATAAGTTGTTATTTGAAACACATTTTCCATAATGTAAATATTTTTTATAAACATTTATAATGTAACATAAAGAAATAACAAAAATGGAATAATACCAATTGTTACAAACATTTTGATTTTTAAATAAGCCATTCTAAAAATGACACTACAAATGGAGATAAAACTTCTCAATCATTTTAGAATGAAATTCCTATGCCTGCAAAGTATAAAGGAAAATCTAAATGTAATTCATTCCGTGACCCACATGGGAATCGTAAGACGTAACATTGTCTAATGTACTACTGAACTAAGAGTACTAGAAGTATGAACTAGTACATTCAAATAATTTACTAGTACAGAGCGATCCTTATTGTGACCGAGCAATAACCAGTCTATCGGGAACCCAATTTTGAATTTGGACGTGAACTATTTTTTGTTGTTTGCAATGTATGTCAATACTCAAGATCACTTAGTCAGTAGTCTCAGCAAATGATCTCATTTGCTTTAGTCTTGGTGTGCGCTGAAGCTAAGCTTATTCCTAAATAAATAAAAAGCAAAAATTGTAGTAAGTTGTTTAATAACCCTTATGTATCTATTCCCTCATCATCTTCTCCTTCTGGCGCGCGAGCTTCTTTTTGGAAAGCTTCTTCTTTGCTGGTGCATCATCAGCTGGGGCCGCTCGGGCTACCGCATCTTCGCGTTCACTGAGACACACTTCAATGTGGCAGGGGGATGACATGTATGGGTTGATACGACCGTGAGCGCGGTATGTCCTTCTGCGTAGACAAGGTGCACGATTTACCTGAAAATATATACATTTGACTTATAAGAATATGCAAATAAAATATATTTTATCAATTTGTCTGCTTTTTGGCATCTAGTCCTTAGCGTACGGTGGTTGGACTTTATCTTTGACATGAACAGGATCAGAGTTAGATCAAAGCTGGCATCTGTATTTTTGAGTGTTTGATAGGTGTTCTGAAAAAGCATCTAAATCTATCATTCTGGCAACAGTGAAAGGTGAAGCAGTAGATTCCTTTACCGCTACACTTTACAGCTACACATTTTGCCACCTAGCGATGTCTGACATTTGTTGGTAATGATTGGTCTTATTGCTAATGACAAAATACTAGAAAATACTAGATGGGTAGATGGTCTTTTCTGTAGAAGAGACCCGGGCAGCATAGAGAAAATATTACCGACTTCTTTGTATACAACACACATATTTGAAAAACAATCTTACTTTCACACTAAACAACAAATTAGATTGTCAAAAGCCAAAATACTCAAGAGTACCTATTATACAAGTTTTTCATTGTCAAGTAGAAAGACTTCTATACTTTTATTGAATAAATAATACTAAAACATTTTTTCTACTTATTTATATTTGCCTTTAGAAAACAGTAAGTAATAAGGAATACAGACTGTCAAGCAAAAAAGGCAATTTATATAGCTAATATAATATAACCTTGCAAACTTCAATCACTTGTCACTCCATCCTCTACCTACCAATCCTGTCACAGAACTTAGCGTGAAGATATGTATGTATCTATATGAGATGAAATGTACTTTCAAATGTTTCTCTACATTTCAGGTTTCAAGTTATTTGGTCACTATGTACTGAGTATTATGTCTGTAACTTCTCAACTACAAAACTTACAACTTCAAAAATACTACTTCAAACATACTGACAATTTGTAAATAACAAAAAAAAGATTAAATAAAATTGGGCTATGGTTATGAATTACTAATTCAATTTACATTTTGGTTTAAACATATAAATATGCAAATGGGATAAAATGTACCCTATAATCTTGCTCAGAACATACAATACCTACCAGCCAAATTGCTTTACTTTCAGTAGATTTGGTGTGGATCATGATACAGAAAAAAAATATTTAAAAATGTGTTCTGCTGCTCCTTTTAGACACCCATACCTATTATCTTCAATGTAGAAAATTCACTCATCGACAGTTTTATTTAAAAGTATAGATAAGAAAGCATACAAACAGACGAAAACCCTGGTACACCAAGGATTAAAGTATATTTCAAACCTGAAGCTAATGTTACAATTCTTTTGTGAGTAAGTGTTCTGGCCACTTTACCCTTCAAATGTAGAAGCTCTTTCATATAGCAATGGATCATGATGAAATGTTGAAAATTTGGGTGTGTTAGGGCTCTATTAGCAACACATTTTGATTCTACAATATTCAACACTATGAAGGAATTAATTTGTAAAATATGTGTACTTCCAAAACTTTTTGCATTTTCAGAAAGAATGAATAAATAATAAATAAATACCCTACACACACACTTGATCTCTGTTGACCTAAAGGTGGAGAGAATTTGTATAGCCGATAAGATCCCCTTTTGTAGCAATTTATTTGTGTGCAATAAAATTTAAATAAATAGCTTTAAAGCATGAAAAATATCTTGATCTTGGGCTACAAGGTCATTAGATGTATTAAAATAACAAAATAGCTGTGACATGATACATAGCAGAAAAAAAATTTTGATGAATGAAGATGCTCTTGACTCTTGAGTCAAATACAATCTTTTTCTGGAAATGTTGTAGGGTATGTTCGCCTATTCGCGTCCACCCCCAATTCGCGTCCATTTCGTGGACACCGTTTAGAAGACCCTTACAAATAAGTGTACTAACAAACTAAAGAAATCAAAAGTCGTTTCTGCCTATAAATACAATATATTAGAAACACATATACACAGACTAAAGAACTGTTCGCATAATTTTTCCTGTTTAAAAAAAAATAACGAATCTTAGCTATACAAAAAAGTTGTGGAAATAGCTATAATTTTAGTAAAAAAAATAGTGAACCGGCGCGCGTTTCATACGTAATTTTTCAATATTTTAAGTTTAATTAAAGATTGTGTTAGTTCCTAGACCTTGAAAATGAATAAAAGAATAAAAGTAATGATGATATTGATTCATTATGTTATTTTCAAAGTTAAAATGAGGTGGACGCGAAATGGTATACCAATTTTACGAATTAGCCAGTTTGCGTCCAGGGTGGACGCGAACTCATCTTACTATTTCTAACTTGATCCGTTATTCTAATTTAAAGAAATCTGTTATAAGGATGGGGTTTTATTTTGTATTTACCATTATTATTATGATAATTACAATTGCCAATTTGCGTCCATATAATTATGGTAATAGAAAAAGATATAGATGTCGAAATTTACCTGGACACAAACTGGGTGGACGGATTATACTATACCATACCATACCAGTTTGCGTCCATTTGTTTATTTAAATACGAAATCTTAAATAACTGTTTTATAAAATTAAATCAGACAGTTATAGATAGGTGGTAGTCGGTAGAGTGCATTGTATAATCCCATCGGGACTAGTACCCACCACCGCTCCGGAAGGGCACAAGTGCATTAAACTGTTTCTGCCTTCTTCCACTTATACACAAACAGCTGTATGATAAATTTTAACTACATAAAGACAAAGAAGTTGACAAAGGTGCAACTAGGGCACGCACGATTAGCCTAAGATACTTAGTTCCACAATGCAATAGATGGCAAACCTTTTGCCAACCGGGCACATGTTCTATCCCAGATGACAATGTTTTCATTAGAAAATAATAAAGATAAAGAGCATATCCACAACGAAGGAGGCGACTCGATAGGTAAAAATAGTTAAGAAAAAAATTTAAGGAAACTAAAAATTTTTGTAAAATGGACATGCTCGATGTGAAATCTAAGAGAAAATTGACTACCTGCATATCTAACAAAATCTTTCAAAGATTTAAAAATGTCTGTATTCTAAAACTAAGATATAGTGGATGTGAAAAAAAAGAATTATATGACCTAGTGGTCATATAATTCTTTCTTTCTTTAATTCTTAGACCTGCCTTATATAAACAATTGATAATGTAATTTTGGGCTAGAAATCATCTGCTTAGGTTTTGGGCTGTAATTTAGGCAGTAATGAACTAATTAATGCAAATGAAACCAAAATAACACATGAAAGAGATGTAGTCAGAACGTATTCAAGGGTTTTAGTAGACATAGTAGCGTTGGTGCAAATAAATGAATTTGTTTATACGGGTTGTGCTTTTCGGAGGGATAGTTTGATTGACGGCAATCATAACAATAAGATCAGAGAAAGAGTGATATTAAAAATAAGTGTTTTGTTACAATAATGAGTAAGGACATGTTCCGTTGTTTGGTACACGTTGTAAGAATGGCAGATGAAAGATTGCCAGTACAGCCATACATTGCAAAATTGGATGGATGTACTTAGTCACCCGGGGAGACTTAAGTTGATATTCCATGGGTAATTTAACCCAGGGCCAACTCTTGCTATCACAGTCTCCACAACCAGCTTCTTTGTATAAAAAAAAGTAATGAATGCGAAGGAAGCTAGTGACACTTGGTACTCAATATTCTCTGCCAACCCAGTAAGGAACTAGGCGTGAACATATGCATTTATAAAGAAAGACTTAAAAACCCAACATTTCTATACATTATAATATATAAATTTTCTTAATAAAATCTTCCTTAACCCCTTTATAAGTTTGTGGACGCAAACTGGTCCATGGGTGGACTCGATCTGGATTTTGTGGATGCAAACTGGCAAAATGGCATCATTTCGATTATTATAATTATTAAAAAATAATCACTAGACATTTTGGCTAAAACTAAGCTTCATCCTTAAGTAGACTATACAACGGCTGGGTTACAATATTAGTTAATTTAAAACTAGATCTAGAACAATTTTATATCTTACCTCAAACCTGCAAACTCCACTAAGTGGATGCGAATAGGCAAAACAATCCTATGTGCATTTATTAGTTACAATACACCCATAATTAATTAGCATCTAGTTATCTCTAATTTTAGATTCCACAGGCCCATGCTTTAAAGGGGGTTCCAACCAACCAATCCAGGGTTCAGAAATAGACTAAAATACTACTGAAACAAAACTGAGAAGATCTAAAATTGTCTCAATTCCTAACAGGTTACTTTAACATTTAGTTAATAATAGGCAAAAATTTATAATATTGGTTTCACTGAATTTTTTGGACATTTTTAATAAAAAAAGGTAGTATAATATAAAATGCTATTTATTTTATACTATTATGTACAATGGCTATTTCTCATTTGGTTTTAAATTAATTTATATTTTTTGGGGCGATTTTCATTAGTAGAATTGAAAATAATGCTAATTTGTAGGAATAACATACAACAAGATATCTTTATTTCTGGGTCTAGTTTATAAAATTTATTCTGGTATTTGATCAAGTACTTCTGTGTATAAAGTATTACTAGCACCTCTATCAAAAGTTTATATTTTGCTTACTTTGAAGTTAGATCTGTTATTTGTCTAGGGCAATTTATTTAATTATATTACATACAAAATAAATTCTAAAGGGTGTTTGTTAGTCCTTTTATACATTACAGTGAGGTTATGATGTAATTGTGGTGTGTGGAGAAAGAAAAGATGTTGGAGACTGACAATTTTAATCCAATATTGAAACTAGTCAAATAGATTTCATAAGGCGACATAGCCATGTGCAACATCTGTTTAGGAATTAAATAAGCATAAATAAAACTAAATGCCTTGAATATTGTTATTCCTAGTTGCTGGAATCAAATGCTAGATAATTACCAATAGTAGGCAACAATGGAAGGCAGACTATTCATGACATTAGATATATTTCTTTAAAAAAGCAGATCCAACAGTTGACAAAAATATTATTACTTCTAATCTAAACTGGCAAGTGGCCCGCCAATTACAGAGTTAAATTTAATGAGTTTCAAACACTGACAAATTTCAAATGCTTTGATCTTAGGTAAAAACTAAACCTGAGTTAAAAACTAAACCCAAAAATGTTAGGTGATCCTTAAAGCCCCTTGCACATTTTTGGTTATTTTGATACTGAGTTCGACTGTTAAATATAAATCGGTTGGACCCTAATTAAAACATAACTATGAGTTAAACTTCTAATCAACCCTGGAATGTGAATTTATCTTATTAAAAAAACAAACACAATGTAACATACCTGAATGTGGTCAATGACAAGCCTATCAACATCTAAGCCTTTGTAATCAGCATTAGATTCAGCATTTCTCAAAAGCTGAAGCAGGAATTCAGCAGATTTCTTGGGCCACCGACCCTGTGTGGTTCCGAATTGTTTTGCTTGAGCACATCGGCCAACACCACCGTTAAACCGACGGAAAGGAATGCACTCCTTTTTGTCAACAACATTTTTCAAGTAACGTACAGCACGGCGGAGGGGTAATTTTCTGATTGCCATCGCTGTTTCATAAGTGTTCTGTAATGCAGATTGTAATAGTTAAGTCAGGTTTCACGTAAACAAAACTGCATGTGTTTTGGCAAAAAATATTACCTTGAAGTGAACACGAAGATTTGATCCACGCGCCTTGCATGATTTAGCTGGATTATCCGGCTCCCGAGAATAACGACCCATTTTGTTACTGTAAAATAGAGCGGCTATGTCACTAACACACTTAGGTTATATTTTTATTAAAGTTGTAAAGCATTAAAACGTAAGGTAAATAAACTCTGTTTTCACTAGAATATAACACTAATTAATATTTCACAGCTATTTTCATTCTATTTTGAAAGGATTTCTCTGATAAAAACAGATTTTAAAAACAAAACCAACCTCTCAAGACAATTATTTGTCAGGAAAAGACATAGACAATTATTTGACAAACGACAGTTAACAATTGTCAAATGTCAAATAAAAATGTTGCTATAAGTATAATAATTGACCATAAACAAAAATATTGAAAGGGGCGTATTACATTGTCAATATTATCGTGATCCTAGTATCGCGATATTGCAAGTATTGAAATGGGCTATTACATTTGTCAATAATATCATCACCAGTATACAGTTGAATGTACTAGAGTGAAGTTGTGTTTCACATTCGATTAAAATTAAGTTAATCCGAATTCTACATGGATAACAGTAGAAAAGCAGCTATAGCAATAAAATTAACGTTGAAATCTAAAGAGATGAGAAAGTGCCAGACTCCTTTGCAGAATAGATCATTTGCCTTTCGGCCAGTCAGCCCGTAAAAGGCAAGCATAGGATTACCGTCACTAACACGTTGACATCGCCATGACGTCAATGCTTGCCGTTGACGTGTTCCGGTTCGGAGGATAAGGTAGCTGGTAAACTTACTTTGGGTCGAGGCTTAACATCCCAGCCTCAGGTTGGCAACATACCACTACCGACTTTGGTGTTTCTAGATCAGGAAATCTGTCTGCTAGTTTGCCTTCCATTAAAATATAAAAAACACACCTAAATATCACACAAGAAATGATTGTGGGCGGCGATGTGGATGATTTCGGCAATTATTTTAAAATGTTTATGGTTCCACAGAGCTGGACACGTTTCATATAAGATAATAAATTCCTTTATCTCATTATTTCCTTCACATTACTGTCAACGACACAGTGTATGCGTATTTTGTCACACATCGTCACTACTCACACGTTGTTCCGTCATGGCTGCAAGCGAATACTGACATAAAATATCTCGATGCGCTTACATTTCAATATTAAGTAAGCCACGCCCCCTGTATTTCGTGGATTTCAAGATTTCCAGAAATCTTGTGATATTATCATGATACTGCGATACAGCATATTACATAATCAATATTATCATGGTATCGTGATATTATTAAAAGGTGTTAAGGTCTAGAAAAAAAAACCTTGCATTGATGGAAGTGGTATGATCAAATGTTTTAGTAGTTAGTCCTAATATATATTGTTCTGGCAGGCATTGAGAACCAACAGAATAGGCTGTCACTTGAAATTTCCTGTAAAAGTAGGCACATTTTATACAATTCGCGCAAAACTTTAATGCAGCTAGCACAAAGTTCCTAAATTTGTTAAGTCTGTATTTTAATCTCAGAGACTCAATCGACAGATGCAAATGTCAAGTTTACAAAATAATGATGCCTGTATTTCGTTTGTAGTGCTGTCCTAAAATACAAAAAAATTTAAAACGTAAATTAATGTCGATTTTATAAGAATAAAAAAACCTTAATTTTTTCCTTTTTTTATTGGAGATAGCGTACTTCCGAGGTGATCTAATTACCACCAAGACTAAGTCTGCTGATAGAATCGAATGGAAATGTATGAAAATACTCAGTATTCAGTGTAATTAGACGAAATTATATTGAAACTGAAGTTGGTTTTTTACAATTTACTGAATTGTAAAATATATAGTAAACTTTTTGTTCTTCAATCTATTGAAGTATTAAGACCACTGGTGGTCTTACACTGCGTCTTCACAATGGGCCATGATGGCTTATGACAGACGTTCACGATTGTGTAGAGGGCGTAATCGCGTAATGTGAGCGGCAATGATGGATTGTAATCGAGCGTGATTGCCGCTGTGTCGGTTTTTCGGACAATCATCAAAGGAAAGTCAGGTCATGATTGACGGCGCGTCCACACTATCGTCGATATTTGTCGGTAGTGTATATTGGGGTTCTTGCATTTAAACTTTGTAATATTCTGGATTTCTTATTCAGATAATTAGAATACCGCATAAAACAAATATTACATTTGTCACTATATCTATATTTTTAAAAGGGTTAAGTAGACATTTACAAGAAAAACTAGTGAGTAGTGTAGTTTTTTTCGGTCAACTCAGTATTATTTACCTGATTTAAATTGTTAGTAGGTTAAAATTTATTTTGCGAGTTTTTTTACAGATAAATCCAACAACAATTTGCTCGGCTCGAAACTCTTTACCAACAAGCCTTGTAGATCCGTGAAAACAGATTCGCAGTCAGACTAATTATTTCTCTCGGGCCAATTATGATACAAAAATGGTTTCGGACTTTTTCCTTGATTTTTCAAATAATAAAATGTTCTGAAATCCGTTAAAAATATATGTACAGGAATTATAAAACATGCAGCTTTTAGTCGGTCAAAAACTGATGTAAGCTACTTGAGCCGAAACATATTGGAATATAATAAGATTGATAGGCAATGTACGTTAGAGTTAAGGGTTTCGGCTTTATGTGTGTTATGATTTTGAACAAAATATAATTATAAAACATTCAAACATAATTATGTATTCATACATAAAACTCTGAATAAAATGAATAAAATATAGTTGTTAACGACTTGTATTTATTAAAATTTATAGTCTGAATTTACCATTCCATCTTTAGTGTTGCAATCAACGTTAGATCGTTAGATAGGCAGCCTAGATTAGACATTAATAGATGATTCATCTTAAAATGTTGTAGCAATTACAGCGTGATATGGTAGTTTGTAATTTGTAACAATATTTGAAAAAAATTTAAGTTACAACACAATAAGGTTAGAATGGAAAAAGGTCAAAAGACACCAAAAATCATTAGACATCCAGTACGCAATTTTGTTTGCTATTTTAAAACTTAAATCGTATTATAACTTTTTTAAATCTTGTGTCATAAATAAACTTAAAGTTCGTCGATAGCTACTATGCGACCAACAGCCGTCTTTTAAGTATGTAACAGTTGCATCCAAATTGTGGATGTGTGCTTAGAGTTAATCTTTCAAGGTCAAATAAAAAATTAAAAGGCAATCATAGACGGTCTTCATTCAATTTATAACTTACATTCAGTAAATGATATCAGTACGTTACTTGATATACTTGAGTTTTATGAGACTTCAGAATTCTGAATTCTGAAGTCTCATAAAACCAAACTGACGACGGTAAATCAAGTTAACATTGATTTGATTACTTTTAAACAGACGCTTTTCTTTTGTTATAGACTTGGCTGGATTTCACAATCGAATTTTAACGAGATCAACGTAAAAACATGTTGAGATTATTGCCAAGAGCGTCAATCATATCAATTTTAGCTTACAAAAATTTTGTTGCTGAAAACATTTGTAAATATTTCATTATTAAACTACTTTAAATAGTAAGCAGATACGTAGAAAATGAGGATTTTGTCAATGTTAATTTTAATTGCAGTAACTTATCAATGGAATCATAACCGATAGTTGAACTCGTTAACAAAGAACTTAGTTTTACTTAACTTGGTTTTCAATTCAATATGGTCGGTAAAATCAGCCTTTGGTAGGCAACAAAACAGTGCTCTTACTAACTGTAGTAATCTTCTGATTACTACAGTTACTACAAAATTGTAATCTAATTTTGTACACCATGATATTGTTCGGTCGGTTCATAAATATAAACTGCATTGCATTAATTAGTGCAGTTATATTATTTATTTTCTTACAAAACGTCAATCAAACAAAATGATTTTGCAAGTCATAAAATTGTTTGCTCAATTCTGACAATAACATTTTTTAATTATCTGCAGTAGCTGGGCTCTCTGGCACAAGTATTTTTAATTAAAACAGAAGTACCAACTTTATTTTAAAAAAATGTTAAGAAATTCAATAGGTATTTCGTTATAATCAGGCTACTGCATGGCGTTGAAGTGAAGGAAATAAGTGATGCAAAAGCTCCAATATTACCCTGCTGGAAATAGCTACCATACAATTTTGTAACTAAATGTAAACAGGTAGGTCGAGACGTCCGTCTCTTACGGCTGCCAATGCTTAAATGAGTAATGCTCGATTGTGTGAACGGTAGCGCAATCATATAGGCGATCATCGCACATTCTATAACGGGCCATCATGGCCCATTGTGAAGAGGCGGGGTTACATATTCCGTCCATCGTAGTGACGCGACGTCATGTTCCAGTCCGTAGAGAAGAGCAGCCGGTAGACTTGCACAATTAACAACACCCGCTACGTAGCAACGCACCTGCAACATATATGGTGTCTATACGCTGTGGTTATCTCTCAACATCCGAGGAGCCTCGTGCTTGTTTATTGTTTTTTATCACAAAAATGTTATGTTAGGTTATTAAAAAAATTTAGAAACAAGACTTTAAAATAAATTAAAACGAAGCTGATTTGGAGTAGGGCTTCTACAAGTAATTCCACAGAGATGAAAGGGCTGTATACTGTATAGCCCAGTGCTGATAACCAAAGATAAAATTTGTCATCTGGGTCATAAAGTCGACGACATTACCAATAGGTAAATTACAGATATATAGATGATGAATCAGATCTTTTGAGTTTTCAAGTACCGAGATATTATGTGTATAAAAAAATAAAATTGGTATTTGAAAATACAACTGTTGCTTTTTTATTTATATTGTTTTGTGAAAATACAAATAACGTAATTTGTTAATCTACGGTGATGAAACATATTAATTTTGTATTAAGTCGTCTTAAGTACACATGTTTCGATTTTCCAATGTAATTAATAAAAATCGGCAATAGATTTTATAAAGATTTTTCAATAATAACAGGACACTATTGATGAATGGCAAAAAACTTGCAACACTGCTAATGTCAATTTAGTCTCTGAAATCAAAAGACAGGCTACAGTTCATTTTAGCCAAAGAGTAAAGTAACTGTCCATAAAGGAAATTCTACCACAGGCACAATTGAGTGCAACAATCGAATAGTCAACTTACGCACCAAACAAACACGTGTTTTTAATCGTTGCTACAGTTCAGTTATTAATTATGTAATCTTTATATTAGCGGTATTTTTTTACGCACTCCCTATAATGATTATTGGTTATCGCTATCTTGTTACAACGGTAATAACAGAAAAAGAATAAACACTTTTAGTACAGTCAGATTAGTCCTTACACGACATTTCAACAAAAGTCCAATGCGTTACTCGAAAAAAAGTTGATTAAAAATGTCACAATTAGACATGCCCGGACATATCTCATAAGTCTAAAATACTGCGTCTTTTTGTTTTTTTTTTTCATTTGAAAAAGATAGCTACATCTGAATAAGTTTAAGTTGTGAACATCAAAATCACCACCATTATGTGACAAACAAAGGAGTTTATAATGTCTAGGAAACTAAAAAAAATCTTCGGGACTATTCAGTATCTATTAAGTGATGATCATTGAGTAACACCTCATTTGACAGCTATTTGATATGTACACTACACCCAGTGATCATTACTAAAAAGATACTGAATAACCATATCATAATTCTATTCTAATAATAAGTCATATGCTAATTATATTTACTGTATACATATACAAAGTGACACTTCGGAAGTGCACTTCAATTTTGCGTGCACGAATGTAAATTATAACCTATCTAAGTAAATTCAAATCTGGTGTAAGTTGAATAAAAAAAAAATTAACATTTTCAAAATTTTCCGAGCTCGTAAAAGGCGAGCATGGACTTGCTATTACTAAGACCGTGACATCTGACTACATGGTAGAGTTATGCAACGACTTGTCCCGATTGGTACCACTGCCTTACCTATTCCTGTCGCAGTAACGTCATGACGTGTTCCGGCTCGGAGCGGGTGTCTCTAGGTGGCGTGGATTTCTCACTCATTAGGAAAGCCGTCTGTTTGTTTGCCTTCCAATATTAAAAAAAACCTAGCTTAGTCAGAAAGTTCAATAATGTGTAAGTCTGTATGTAGTTGATGCAACGGCTATTTGTTACATTCAGGAACATGTCTTTTTCCCCAAATCTGCGAAGCCTTAACTAAGCATGACGTGTAAAATCATTGCTTCTATTTTAATTAACTCTGTCATCCTGTATCCGGATGACTGATTTATCAAGAAATTAATTAGATACCAATGTTTTAAATATATTTATTGCGTACATATTGATAGTACAAGTGCATTTTTACAAAATAAAACAAATCATTACAATAAAATTTATAAGTATATTTCAAGCTTTTGTTAACATTTTTTACACCCTAAATGCTAATTACATGCTTCTAAGTACAAAAAAGTATTTACTGTTTACGCAAAATTTATGATATGTATTCAAAAATATTATTCAAGAGTAGAATAGTAAAAAATATTTCATGGCAAACACTGTTCACAATAACGGTACTGAAAAAATCAAAATATACTATCGACTAGAAAACAGTCACTGATTCCATCAAACATACGTTGCACATTTATTACACTTGCAACAAAATTGTGTAAATTTTGATGGTCGAAATACAAAGTTGAGCTGAATTAAGTCCTTAATTTGTCCAATGGAAGGTAAGTAGCAAGTTTAATTAAAATTATTTTCAGAATTAATTACAAAATAATTGCACAATTTTCAGCGTCAAACGAACAAATTGATTTTTTTTAATTATTTTAAAGAATATATGTATTATGTAGGTACCTACACGGAGAAAAGGATTTAAAAGTATCCGACAAAATTATTAAATTGGTGGCGCTACTATTGCAAATATGCTATCAGCTGATTAAGGCTGAATTTCACCGTCCAATTGAAACTAGATCAACGTTAAATAATACAAATTAGGTTACATATTGTAAGCAATCGTAAATATTTCATTATTAAACCGTTTTAAATGGTAATTACTAATTAGATACTCACGATATAACAGTTGTGTTAAATTAATTTTAATTGCACTAGTTTATGTAAGTTTAAAGAGTACAGTGTAATTGAACTCCTTTACATTGAACTCAGTTTTATTAAACCCGGTTTTCAATTTGTTCAGTGAAATCAGTCCTAAGAGTAAACCTAAATTAAATAGGAACGTTGGTTGGAATTCTAATTTAGTATTTGAACAACTACCAAATTTATGCATTGCATAATGTTAAATATTTTAAACTCAGTTTATTGCTGGTTTATTGTTAGTAAGTATTGATATATCTGTGATTGATATACGAATACGAATCTAAATTCTAAATTGTATGTAAGCGGTAGGTATATGTTTAAATTTTAATGTTGCAAAGTCATTGCTAAAAAGTAACCACATTATGTAGTGCTATATCAATATTAAACAAAATTATTATTTTAATTTTATTTACATGGTTTTACTTTGTACATCACTTACTCTATAAATATAATATAGTTTATGAATTTATTTCATTTCATGAAAATGATTGCTTTTTGTTATTTAATTTTACAATTCTAATAGCTATCTACATTATTAATTCTACGTGACGAGAGTATTGACTAGACATATTTGTAAATCTACAATTTAAAAGAGGGAGTTCCTGGATGACTACTTACATCTTAAATATTATCACGTTACATTAGAATGACTAGAAAATGTTATGGCTTTGGAAATTATTTAGAAAACAATCAATAGACTTATAACAGTGCCATCTATTGGAAATTTAATTTACTAAAAACAGTAAGAGTTAATGCGGCGCGGAGGCAGGTGGCGGTAGTAGAGCTAATGGAGCAACGCATGCCGCACAGCCGTCTCTTTCTGAAAAAAATGTGAAATACCTACAATAAAAAAAAATTATACAATTCATTATTATTTTTTTTTCTTTAGTTGAATAAAATTGGTAACTTTGTAATCTGTAAGGAAACAATGTTATTTAAAAAATATTAACTGCAAGACTAGAATCGATTTTTGGCGCCATCGAGAGAAAAAATGGTCAAAGTTTTTTCATAATTATTGAATTTAGTGTTAATATTGGGTGAAATTAGTAAATTTTGGTGGCATTTTGTACAATTTCGTTCAGTGAAAGTGCACAAATGAAATAATCAGGAAGAAATTAGAGTATCGTGTATTTCCTCGTTGCCGCCAAGCCTCGTTATATGAGCTTGGGTAATGAGGCCATCGCTTTAACCAAGAGTCTGACATGACTAACTGACGACTTATGAGCTATGACTGATGACTAATTATAATTTGTTAAAATTGATGTAAAATTTGAAGCAAATTTCTACTTGACTAATGGCAAAATACTAACGTGAAGGCCAATACAGAAAGAAGAAAGAAGAAGACTAGAATTTAAATACTTTTAAAGCATTTCACACACGGCAGCTATAATGTAAAAATATACATTACAGCACGATACATCTCATTACATCTTTCTATAGAAATCGTCAGGAGACTACACACGACAGCTATAATGTACATTTTTACATCTTCGTATCTAAAGTTGCAGAAAGATACCAAAATATACATTTACATTCCGATACATCCCGATACATCTTAAGACATCTCAATACATTTCCTTACGAATAGGATGTTCAAAAAATTGCTGTTACAGACAGAGACACCACATAAAGGGTTTCGTTAGCGTTCCATCTCCAAGAAAGTAGGATAGAACCCATTTTCTGGCGTTTGTCCGGTGTACTGTGTAGGTATAAACCAAACTTGTACAAACAGTATGTCTGTTCCCTTCCATTTTTCAATAATCTAATAAAAGTAAATCTAATTGTAAGTAACTAGACGGGTCCATGTAAATATAATATAAAAATAAGAACAGCCTGTATAACAGATCAATGTCTAAAAAGTGCGTCAATCGGGACGTATGCTAATGAAATGAAGGGAAAGATACATTACAATACTGTGTGTGTGATACATTGATGTAATGTAAAGCTGTACATCTCGGCATGTAATGTATATTAATGTACATTAAAGCTGCCGTGTGTAAAGGCCTTAATTCACACACGATATAACAAAAGAAAGAAAGACGTTTCAAACCTATATTATATTACATAAAAGAACTTGAATTTTTAAATTATCAATTTTATTCACAATTTGGTCAAAATCTATGTTAAAATAATAACTGCCACCTAGTAGTGAGTAGCAAGCACTAGTTGACTCTAGATGAATGTCAATAATTTAGTCATGTTTTACGTCAAGTGCTAACTTTTACACAAAAAATAACTAATAAAGAGGTGCGTCCTCGATGCATTAGAAATTAGAATTTGGTACAACGGATAGTTTGTGATAGAATTTTGTTTTTCGTATGTACGATGATTTGAATGCGTTACGTTTGAAATGTCTCTTTTTATACCTACCGATTCTTCTGATAAAAAATCAATACCGAGTTTTTGATGAAAATGCTGACACAAATTTCAAAACCTTGCAATTTCTCAAGAATAAAAGTTTTAGTAAGTACATATTTACATTTCTTTACTCTCAATTTAAAAGTTTCAAAGTTTTCGTCATCCATTGGTCTGTTAATAGGTACCTACCTATTTATAGTGTACTTATAATAATCATACAATTAAAAATTGTTCAATAACTCCCCGACAAATTCTGTCTGTAACGTGTACTTAGTTAAGAAACATTTTAACAACGTCAGCTTTCAAGCAAAAATCCGCATTGAAATCGGACCAGTTGTTTAGAAGTTAGATAAGATACCATGGACAGACACACACTGATACGTTAAATTTATTACACTCAATTTTTTGCTCGGCGTTAATAATGCTTAAATGAAAATATTTTAATTGTATTGCCCGGTCGCGTCGGTAATGGCCGATGTCGTCGAAGGCCGCAGCATTGATTTGTTACTATCTGTTATCCGCGACTTCGTACAAACATTATAGTCACTCTTCGTAGTTAGTGTCGGGAACGAAAGATTTTCTCCCGATAAAAGTTATCTTAAATATTGAAGATACTAAATTGACCCTGACTCTATGCTACTGATACACAAAATTTGGTAAACATTCGTGCAGTAGTTTTTGTGTCAAAAATGAAAAAACAAATTGACAAAAATATAATAATCCTTGTTTGAATTCAGTATCATGTATACATTAAGGTCGAACTGCAAGAAACTGTTCTATAAAATAAATAAAGTAGAACAAATAAGCCGCCGCGAAATATCTTTGGACAGTTCTAAAATCAAAGTAGTAGGTACAGGTACGTTTTTGGCGCGTTCTTATGGCGCATGATTATAATTCATAGCATAAGGCTATAGATTAGATAAGAGATTTCATCATACCTTACTTCAAAATAGGAAGAAATTATATGTTTGACGACTTCAAATTTAGGCGTATTAGGTACGCCTAAAGTCTTAATAATCTAATATTTTTTTATTTGAAATATCGTGTTTATTTTCGAAGTAATTCCATCGCTATCATGTCAGGATATGATAATTGAATCCCAAGGACATCGAGAAAAAACCTCCAGGGTTATTTTGAAAGGAGTCGCAAAATTTAATATACGAGGGTAAAAGCTTAAATGGTAATGCATTTTAAATATTATTGTCAAATAGTAATTTTTACTTTTATAAACAAGTGAAGCATTTTTGCGGACTGTTTTAAATGACTGTTCATAAAAGTAAATATTACAATTTGGTAATAAAATTTAAAATGCATTATTTAAGGCTGTACCCCCGTGTGTATATTAAAATATGGCCGTCCCTTTCAAAGTGATGCTGTATATACGATTATGATTAACGATACTAATATAAATAAATACTTAAATAGATACCAGAATACACTTAATAAACACCCAGACCCGGAAATGCAGATATCTAAAATATTCGTTATTCAAAACTTACATCCGTCGGAAATTGAACCCGAGCCTCGTGGTTGGTCGATGGAGTTAAACGTGTACGTTTGTCCCTCAACCAACGAGGCGGTCAGCAAAAGTTCTAAAAATACTCTTAGCTTATTTCGTTTTACATATAACTATACCACGTCATTGATTCGCAAGTCTGAATACGTCCCGATGAATATTGATTGATGGTAACCTAGTAGCACGTAATCCCCAATTAATTGCTATCTCTTCCAATTACGGCTCGCAAGTAAATACATATGAGTGATCCAGAATATTTAAGGCCAAAATCTTGCACGATTACATGTCATACAGAATTTTTACTTAAAATCCAGTAATTTGCTTACTATGCCGTTACATAGTAAGCAAATTATACACAGATACGAAAATTACTTATTTGGTTTTGTATGTGATAAGACGACTAACAAAAACTTGCCCGATGACATGACATTTATGTTTTCTTTTACTTCAACAGAGGTTTTTTTTATAGAAGAGGAGGCAAACGAGCAAGTGGGTCACTTGATGGAAAGTGATCACCTCCACCCACGGACATCCGCAACACCAGGAGTGTCACAGATGCATTGCCGACCTTTAAGGAATAAGTACGCTCTCTTCTTGAAGGTTCTTAAGTCATAATGGTTTGGGAATACCGCCCTCGGTAACTGATTAAACCAAGGTGTTAAACGGGGTAAAAAATGTCTTCGGAATCGCACAGTTGTAGATCGCCACGCATCAAGATGATGGGTATGATACCTTAAGCTCTGACGCGATGTCCGAAGGTGGAAATCAGCGGCTGGAATTAAACCAAACAACTCCTTATAGCATTCCCCATGATAGATGCGGTAGAGAACACTGAGTGACCTAACATCTCTACGCAACGCCAAGGAATTAAGCCGATTGGTAATTGCCCGGTCATTGACAATTCGAATTGCTCTACGTTGAATGCGGTCAAACTGGAGGAGCTGGTACTGTGGAGCCCCTGCCCGGAGTTGAGAACAGTACTCCTATTTGAGGCCGAATTTGCGTTTTATATAGTTGTAAGCGATGGGTCGGTTTGAATTACTGTCTCGCTTTACTGAGCACACAAAGTTTTTTAGATTCTATTTTAGCCTTCTCTTCCAGATGACCACGAAATTGAACATTACTCGAAATATCAACCTCGAGTATACCGATGCAGGCTGTGGCAGTTAGGGAAACGCTCTCAAATCGAGGAGATTCGAAAATGTGTTTGTGTGTTTCTTATTCCAATAATTTGCTTACTATCGGGTTACATAGTAAGCAAATTGTACACACATACACATATGAAAATTATACGATTTTGTATGTGATATGACAACTAGGTATACAAGCACACGACTTTCATGGCAAGAGATGACCTTTTCCAATAGACATGCTAAAGGTGTGTCGTTGGTCTGCAGCCGAGCTGAAATAGAAAATGGTCGATATCCCTACTAATATTATAAATGCGAAAGTAACTCTGTCTGTGTGTCTGTCTGTTACGCTTTCACGCCTAAACCAGTCAACCGATTTTGATGAAATTTGGTACAGAGATAGAATAGACCCTGAGGAACAACATAAGCTACTTTTTATTGCAAAAAAGTAGGGGAGAGTGGGTAAAAAGAGGGGACGAATGTTCATATGGAAATTCGTCATTTTTAAAGCTGTAACAGTGAAATTTTGTATTTAGACACTTTATGATAAACAAAAGAACATAGGCTACTTTTTATCGCCAAAAATGGGGGAGAATGGGTAAAAAGAGGGGATGACTGTTCATATGTAAATTCGTCATTTTTAAAGCTGTAACAGTGAAACTTCGTATTTAGACACTTTATGATAAACAAAAGAACATAGGCTACTTTTTATCACTAAAAAATGAGGGAGAATGGGTAAAAAAAGAGGTCACGAATGTTCGTATGGAAAATCGTCATTTTTGAAGATATAACAGTGAAAATTTGTATTCAGACACTTTGTTTTTATAGCAAAAATTGGGGGAGAAAATTGGGGTAAAAACAGGTGATGAATGTTCGTATGGACAATCGTCATTTTTGAAAATATAACAGGGAAACTTTGTATTTAGACACTTAATGAGGAAGGAAGGAACATAGGCTACTTTTTATAGCGATAATTTAATCAAAAGTATACTTATCAAGCTTATTATACAAGAATATAAACACGGAAACGTGCAAAACCACGTCACCGGTAAATGTGTTTAGTATAGACAAATAAATTTTTCAGATTTTTCTCTTAATAAAATGAACCGAAACTCGCCTTTTATGACTAAGTTATATATGAAAGCAGTACGTCTATATTTTTTTGTAAGAGCTTGGAACCAAAATCCATACTATCTATACTAATATTAAAAAGCTGAAGAGTTTGTTTGTTTCTTTATTTGCTTGAACTTTCAGTGTTAGCAAGTCCATTTATTGAAGAAGGCTACAGGCTAATATCAATAGGAGCGGAGTACCAATGATAAATGTTTTAAAATCGGGGGATTTTTTCCTTTTGAGAGCGTGCACTGCGATAACGGTGAAAGTTTCGTAAAAATCAAGTAATTGTTCCCCTTTAAAAGTCCTAAAAAAAGTCCGCGACAGCATATTTCTATGTTTTAAGGTTAGCTCACTATAACCTTTTTTTTAAGCTAACCAAATTTGTTTCAAAATAATGCATTATTTGCGAAGGTTATTTTATAATCACGATGTTAATCCTTATCCAAAAAAATACGTCATTCAACACAAGTATTTAATTTAAAACAAAATTGCATTTCACATCACTCGATTTGAATGAATATCTTAGGAAATATCGCAGTTTTAAAATAACACTATCAAATAGAATATAATCACTACGTTAACACTATAGTTTAAAGACCGCGCGACACAGACGCGTGGTATTCTTATGGACTCCATATGGAACGGTTGTGCTCAGTGCACTACTTTCTAAATTTATTCTTTCCAGAACATCATCGTGTAATACTTTTTAGGTGACATTTAAATAAAAATAGATTTAAGTTTGAAGAAGGACGTAGGCCGTTTTTCATCTTAAAATTTCAACGGGTAGCGTTGGAGAGTTAAATATTCAATAAATAGACTACGCGGGCGAAGCCGCGTGTAGCAGCTAGTAGACAATAAATATACACCTTAACCTAGAAATACTGATCAATGTGTTGTTACCATTTCTAGAATCCAATTTGAATCTCTCGTTGTTGTTTTTATTACATAATAAGTACAATTTTTTTGCATAATAAACGATACTAGCCATTTCGTTTGGACATTATTGCTTAGAGTTGCGTGAGTAGAATTTTCAATGATTGAAAAATTCTATAGGTTCCTATCTTGATTTTGTTTTAATAGCGGATGATTTTAACCTTCGACGCAGAAGAGGGGTGTTATAAGTTTGACGTGTCTGTGTATATGTATGTGCATGCGTGATGGACGGATTTTAGTGCAGATTTTTTCCGTTTGAAAGTTGACGTGATAAAAATGATTCTTAGCCACATTACCTGGGGTTCAGTAAAAAAATAGGATTATAAATTAAAGCTTTTAACCCCTTTTTAACCATTTGAATCTTATAATAAGCTGATTTTGATAATTATTATTAACTCCTAAAAAGATATAAAAGTAAATAATAAATGAAAGAAAATTCTTCCAGCCAGTCCGTTAAAGAAAAATAATAAAAGAAACAAGTAAACCTGGTGTGCAAAATAAAATATTATACCTAATACTTTTATAAACGTGTTGTAATCAGTTCAGTTAAATATTTTATTACAAAGAAGTAACAAACCTTTTTGTAATAATGAAAAAGACCAGAAGTTTCTGGAGCTTCCTTCTTAGTTATTAACGTTTCAAGTCTAGGAATTTCATAGTCTATAGATATGTATCAAAATTTATTTTAAAAACGATCACTCAATGGTCAAAGTTAAGATCTGACACTAAAAACGCATCTTTGCATTTTGTTTTAAATAAAATTTAATGTTTACCACGGTCGTGCATATAATGCAATGATGGTCGAAGATCTGGTAGACGCCAAGGTTCCCTGTCTTCCTCCCGCTCTATCTTAGGTACGAGTCCATTCCAACAATCTTCAGTCCTAGGAGTCACAGTAGTGCGACAAGGCCAAGCACATCTCTGTAAAGTTCAAATCAAGGGCTATATATTTTTTATATACGATTCGAACACAAACTGGGAAACGAAGTTCCAAATATTGAGAACTACAAGTTGTACGTACCTAGATGTAGTTATGTAAATGTTAAAAGTGCGTTGTCAACCTAAGGTTGTGTAGGGATTAAGTTTTACCAAACTATTTTGTTGGAGATGCACATACCTCCAGGGTGACAGGGAGAACGGGATGTTAGGCCAATTGTATAAGACATAAGTCTATCATATAACCTAATCTCCGGGCCGGAATATCACATGGTCATTATTGCGACAGGAATACGTAGTTTGGTTAATCTCTACCCAGTTAAGTGTCTTTTTTTATGATAATGGAAGTCAAACAAGCATTTCAGGATTTTGGGTTGTAAATTCTAAGTATTTGTGCCGTACTTGAGTATTATTCTTTTGAATTTGATTAGGTACTTTTTTTCTTTTTGAAGTTATACTTCTTTTGGCGTGTTAGGAAAAATGATGAGGGTAAATTTTTACGATGCGCGCGCACACCGTCACGAAAAACCGACATAATGAAGTTAACTATGAAGTTAGCTATAGATAACATTTTAGTTTTTAAAAAGATTTTTATCTTAGTACGCCGAAGAAGTATAACCTCTAACGCGTGTACATAAGTACACACACACTTTTTTTTGTTTTTTTTATGATATTGGAAGGCAAACAAGCCGACGGATTTCCTGATGGAAAGAAATTCACGCCGCCTAGAGACACCAAAGGAGGTAATGGTGCGTTGCCAACCTGAGGCCGGGATGTTAGGCCTCGAGCAAAAGTAAGTTTTGGTTACCTTACCCCCCAAATCGGAACAGGTCATGACGTTATCGCGGCAGGAATAGGTAAGGCGGTGGTACCAATCCGGGTGAGTCGCTGCGAAACTATACCACTTAGCATTTTTTGTAATGACTCGATGCGCCTTTTACGATCTGTCAGGCAAGACAGCAGACGGTATCATATACACAAAGGGACTGGACCAACGCGGGAAAAATCTTTTTTAAAGCTTCCTAAGTCATCCTTTTGAAAATACCTACTATGTGGTCGACAAATATTGCACTATCTAACAGTATTTCAGAAGTAAAATCGTGATGAGGGTGTAATAATGTCCCGATTACAGTCACGAGAGCCGTATCTGATGCGTCACGCGGTTACAATTACTGTAATACCACTTGAATATTGCTATCACTTAACTAATAAACTACACTGAGTTGAAACGATTCGTACACAGCGAATTCGAATAAATCCCTCTTTTATCCATGCAAGTGTTGTTGAGTAAATATTGTTCTAAATGTGCTCATTTCAGATTTACTGCAAAACCAAGCATTTTGAAAAAATATAATTTTAATAGATTTAGTTGCAGCTACATGTAACTAGGAACTTCGATCCCAGGCTATAATCCCGGAATTTCTCGGTATAGTTCCGGGATAGTGAATTTGTAAATAAAAGACGGTTTAAAGAAATTTGTTTCTCAAAAGAACTTATATTTGTGCACTTATTAGGAGTATAATTGTGTAAAGTCAGAGAATAATTGTGTACAAATCAGTTTTTTACTTATTTAACTTCAAATACCAAAACCTCAGTTAATCTTCTCACCAAATGTTTCATTAAAATTAAATAAAACGTACGAGATCGCTATGAATTATAAATAATGAGATCTGGTTCCACTTAATTCGTTGTCAGGAAAAACAATTCACCTAAATAGCAAAGAAATTTCACCAACAAAGTAAAACTCTGGCAAAACATTTTAAACAAAAAGAGTTAAACTGGCATCCCAAAAAAATTGCTTAACAGCCTTAAGAAATTTAGGATTAAAATTATTTGCTTTAAAATTTAAGTAGGTATACTATATATCTTCATTATGTTGCGAAAATAAAGTATAAAAAATAATCTAATCTTTCATCTTTAAGTTTGTTAATTCGATATTTTTTAAAAAAAGTTTATTGATCCGAAAATCCCGGGATATGTACAATTATTTAACCCCGAAATTTTCGGGATTGAAATACACCGTGACTACCTAACTCCAAACTCCCTACACGTAATGTAATCAAAGGTTGAATTCGGTGTAGGCATTTGTTTGAACTTAACTGACAGATGATTGCGTGTTTGTCATGCTACCGCCAAGGCGTTATTGTCATATTTTGAAAATTTATCATGTTAGATAGGTACTCAACTAACATAGGTATATAATATACTAACATAGGTAATTGAATTCTATTGTTTCGATGGCCGTCTTCTGTTTCTTAGACTTTTCTCTCGTAACACTATCTTTGGAAATTTAAATTTTCTGTGTTAATGTTATGTAAATGTATAAATTTAGCTTTGTATGAAATTTGTACAAGTATCTTCACGCCCATATCCCCGAAGAGGTAGCAGAGGTGCAACCCACGACTTGCCGAAGACACTAAATCCCACAATTTGATAGGTGGCAAGCCTATCGATCACCGGGCACGTATCCAATCCCGAGCAACGTTTTTTTTATTAGAAAATAGGAAAAACCCAATTTTCTTTTTGTTGCCCGACCCGGGATTCGAACCTGGGACCTCAGGCAGTCAAGTTCAACAACTGAACCGCTAGACCACAGAGGCGAATTTTTGTATACTCACGAAATATCGATCATTATTTCAAGTATTTAAGCGTTCAGCTCTATTTAATATCATTTCTATGGTCAATCTACTAAAATATTCAGGGGCCATTCCATGTAATTATTTACGTAATGCCCCACACAATGGCGACAGTTTTATTCAATGAATAAATGCCCGATTAAATTCTATAATTATTGTTATGACACGCGATGATTGCTTAAACTTCATACTAATTGCTCATTTTGAATTAAACATTTCAGGCCTTTAGGACTTAACGCCAAAATATTAACACTGTGTTGCCAAACCAAACGTTATAAACCATGTAAAACAACCTTATTAAGCACTAACTGTAAGTTGGAGAGAATAGTACAAACCTGAAGAAAGTTTTGCAGAACTCTAGACCTAGCTTGGTGTTTTATTTGCCTACTAAGGTTTTTTTTAATGATATTGGAAGGCAAACAAGCAGACGGATTTCCTGATGGTAATAAATTCACGCCGCCTAGAAACACTAAAGGTGGTAATCTTGCGTTGCCAACCTGAAGCCGGGATGTTAGGCCTCGAGCAAAAGTAAGTTTACCGGCTACCTTACCCTCCGAACCGGAACACGTCATGACGTTATGGCGGCAGGAAAAGGTAAGGCGGTGGTACCCATCAGGGTGAGTCGCTGCGAAATTCTACCACCTAGTCAGATGTCATGGTGTTAGTGACGGTAAGCCTATGCTCGCTTTTTACGAGCTGCCTGGGAGGAAGGCAGATGGTCTATTCTGCAAAGGAGCCCGGACCAACACGGGTTAAAGAAATATTTCCACACTATGCAATATTTATTTCCTAACCAAAATCTACCAAAATGGAACTAAAGTTATTATTTAGAGAAATGTGTTGAACAAAAAACATTAGTTAAATGTCAAGTTGACATTTGCTTTTTTATTTACCAAGTCCATTTGGGAGTTGACATTTCGGTGCCGTTTTTATTGGTAACGCCAGTGCGGAACATTAATTTTGCTATTCTATTCGACTAACAGTTGTTTATGGCATGCTATTCTTTACTTTGACCCTCCTACACGTTGATAATATGTGTGACTTTTTTTTATGATATTGGAATGCAAACAAGCAGACAAATTTCCTGATGGGTTTAAATTAACGCCGCCTAGAGTCACCAAAGATGGTTATGGTGTTTTGCCAATCTGAGGATGACATCTCGGTTGTTAAGTCTCGAACAAAAGTAAGTTCACCGTCGCGTCAACAGCAAGCACTGACGTTATGGCAACAGGAATACGTAGGTAAAGACTGTGGTACCAATCCGGACGAATTGCTGTGAAATTCTTCCACCCAGTATTCACTAATTTTACTATTCTATGCATTTACACTTTATTATCATATTTTATGTTAAAATATTGTCAAAATTTAAGACAATCATGGAAAAAGTATTAAATCTAAACCATGTTTTATTTCTTATTCTAATTTATAAAGTTAATTATTCAGATAGAATTCTAATTTTAAACAGTATAACATTATTTATTTTCAAAATTAATAGCTTGTCACATTTTACTTTATCACAATACTTAGCTATTTCATTCAATAAATGACAATCATTATGGCGTAAGTATAATCAATGGAATTGGAGTGTGACTACAAGATGCTATCAGACATTTGTTTTATTAAATGTGGGTTTGTATTGATTATACGTTAGCTGTACATATCAAATCGTAAAATTGTTACTTGCACATTTTTGAAATTAGAACAACTCGCGACCGGGTGTTTTGTTTCAAATTATTACTTGAAGGTTTTAAAATTAGAATAACCCGCAACATGATGTTTTGTTTTAAATTTTTACCTAAGGGATTTTTAAAATCATAACAGCGGTTATCGTGGTTCTTTCAATCAAAGATTATATAAATACTACGTAATAAGAGGCGGGACTTCCTTAGATATATAGCAAACCCGAATTTGTTTAAAGTTTACTTGAAAAAGTATACCTAACCCGTATAATTTGAAAGTAAGT